>JAHZSR010000073.1:0-171565 GCA_025782845.1 Boletus coccyginus
TGCCACCTACCGGGAACATCAGGACGCATACACGTGAGTGGTACTCACTTTTCCCGGTAATTCCGTGTTCCACTGAGCCGTTCCCTGTTCAGTATCAGTCCAGCCTACCATAAGCACCACGGATGGACAGCCACAGGCGATGACGATGATTCCAGCCGTGAGGTAATTAGTTAACTTCTCATCTCTTGATACAGCCATTTTCTGATTGGTGTCGCAGATTGAGATCAGGATACTTATAGAACTGCCTGCCCTTCCCCCGAGATATTTAACCTCTCAGCTGTTCCGATTTGTGCGAATTTACGACGAATGAGAGCGAGAGACTGTATGTGAAACCAGTGTAGTTGTACAAAGTTGCCTTGTGTGTAGTGTTTCAATGCTATCGCCAGTGTAAGTGAATCAAATCAGGGTTTCATTGATTACATACCTGTGGAATCAAAGAAGAAAATACGTGTCCAGAGTGCCCTTCTGACTGATAAGTTGGTAGTTGTTAATCAAGGACGGACGAACGAGGAGTCGACAGCTTCTGGCTGGCTAGCTGGCGGTGTGGGAAAACCAATATTGGCCAATTTAAGGCCATCTTCCCGACCTGATTGGATCATGGTAAGCGGGTTCAACCTACCCTCGTCACTCAGACCCCCTGAGGCGCCGCTTCGAGTGTGAGGGCGAGTTACTAAGAATGAGGTGACGTGGCAGATTTCAGCAGCGGAAAACCTATACACAGATTCAAATCCAGTAAAACTTTAATGCATGGTCCGCCAAGAGCCTAAGATGGACGAGTTACCTTGCGTGGTGACCAGCCCGTCTATCCCGATCATGTTTGGGGTCTTCGTGCGCGATTCCATTGTGGAGAATTACTGTATGTACATGCATACGTACTGTGCCTTGACACCGCATCCTGTGACAGACTTGCATTCCTGGAAAGGTTGCTCATAAGCTCGCCCTTGTCGTCGGCGATAAAGCGCAGGATGACGCCCACGGAGATGGGTGCATTGCCTGGACAAAAATATAACATACCGGTTCCTTGGGGGGTTGAAGTTTCTCCTTCCAAGCTTTGCATGTATGCGTACTACGTCCTAGGTATGCGCCTGCACGGGTAAGAAGAAACATACTTGGCCACCAAGACATCATTGGCAGCGACGACGTAGTAGATGGAGTCCTTGATTCCTTTCGCCTTGTACTTGTCATAATCCCGGATATACTAGTGGAAAGGCAAGCACACACGAGAGCAGCTCGTTCGCAATGACTTTCACCAACCCTGTGCTCTCCCCATCCACCGTCGGGTTCGCTACCATCTGTGGCAAACTCACCTCAGTGGAGAGGTTCGTCAGTAATCCATGCCACGCGATCCGATCGAGCACGATCGAGAACATACCCAACACTCTCAATGGGCGCCCCGGCGCCACATAGATCGAACGCGTTTCACACCAATTGAGCATTCTTCTGATCTGGAACGAGACCCCCTCGGACGTGCACATTCGAGCCCTGATTCATATTAGCGGATGAACCAAGGCCTGGGGGATGACAGTACGGCGAAGAAGTACTGTATGGTTTGTAAAGAGTGTCCTTCTCCTTCAAGTTACGCCTGGCCAAGAGCTGACCCCAGAAATCATTCCTGAATGATAATTGAACCATCATGATCGAGCTCTAGTTTCCGAGTAACATGCGCTTTCATAGCCTTTACGGTTCATCGCTGTCGGGTGGACATGGAAATACTCCGGAAACACCAAACGAAAACTTACAGTTTGTTTGGTGGGTTGGTCTCCGTTTTCCCATCAGCTTCCAGGCGATATCTCCACTACTGGCACATGTATTCATAGTGCTTTCACACATCGGAAACCGCGGTCTCAAAAGGCACAGCATCTGAATCGTGTGGGGATAAGTTGGCCAACTCCTTCCCAACAGTGCTACATATGGATCCTTCGCGAAGGTCGCTGGGTAGATTTCGACCTTGCGCCTCCTACATAGTCTCAGGCGTGCGCGCGTTCTGTGTCAGCGAGCGGAGCATGACATAGGCACTCCAGGTGGTTTGTATAACCTACCAAAAGTAACATACGATCCCCGACCGAATGATTTGAGGGGGGGGGTATGATGGTCCGAGGACTCACCACCTCCGCAACAGCACTGTGAGTCGGGTTACCGAAGCGTTGTCTCCTTCGAGAAAGATCTATCACGGAAATTAAGGATGCGTCAATGGTAGGTCCAGAACATTGCGCCACCGACTCCAGGTGTGCCTGTACGTTCACGAACTCCGGGTTAGGGGGACCAGTGGCATAACGCGCTCTGAGAATTGATCCAATTACCAAGCGAACAAGCCGACCGCAAAAGTGGCCATCGAGACGGGCATCACGCGTTCACAGCGGGGGCGATGAAGGCCTGGGTCATGTTCTGCCAAGGTAAGAGTTCGACGGCTATAAAATGAACGAGTCGACTCGCAGAGTACATCTCATCCCAAACCTCTTACCACAGTAAAGGTCTCGATGGCTCCCAATCTCACTTCCGGTAGTTTCAGAATCGTCTCTCTCGAAGAGGGCAACCCCCCCGCCGGTGTCAACATTACACTTCCAGGTCTCCAGAGTGTCTATCTCGGCGCGCCTGTCACAAAGGTATGACAGTATTTTGTCTCCATCCAGAATGCAAGGCTCACCTTATTCGCTGTAGTGGGTAGTCAGGAAAGATGGTCCCGATACTTATCGGTTCCAAGTGGGCGGATATGGCTTCACCGGGGTGGGTGGCGACAGGGTCATCGCTTCCATCCATCCGGAACATGGCGTGGAGTGGATCGCCACCTACCGGAAACATCAGGACGCATACACGTGAGTGGTACTCATTTTCGCGGTGATTCCGTGTTCCACTGAGCCGTTCCCTGTTCAGTATCAGTCCAGCCGACAATACGCACCACGGATGGACAGCCCCAGGCCCTGATGACGATTCCAGCCGTGAGGTAATTAGTTAACTTCTCATCCCTTGACACAGCACCTTTTTGATTGGTGTCGCAGATTCGGATCGAGATAATTAAAAACCCGCTCATCTTCCCCCCGAGATTTTTACCCTCTCAGCTGTTCAGGTTTGAGCAAATTCACGGATAAGAACGAGAGAGTCACGGTGTATGAAACGAGTGTAGTGGTATAAAGTTACCTTTTGTGTCATGTCTCAATGCTGTTGCCAGTGACAAGAGAATCGAGTGAGGGTTTTGTTCATTACACACCTGTGAAAGCGAAGAAAGAAATGTTGAAATTACGTATGCCAGAGTGCCCTTCTGACTGATGTTGATAATTGTCAAGGGCGACCAGGCGAGGAACAGACAGGCCAAACCTGAGGTATTTATCGCGGAAGATTTGGTAAGTAGTCAACTTCAACTTTTTAGGAAATCATGGCAGCTCCATACTCTAGCGGGTGGGCCAACTTTGGGGATTTTCTCCCATTGCATTGACAACTTGACTAGTAGATCTGACATGGCGAATCGACAGTATTACCCTGAGCCTGGCGTTCGTTACCATTGTCTCAAAGTCGAAATTGCTCACCGTCTCTTCCCGGATCACACTTCTGGCTGAGTGGGAAAGCCAACATTCGCCTATTTAAGGCCGTCTTCCCGACCTGATTGGATCATGGTAAGCGAGTCAAGCCTGCCCTGGTCACTCAGGCCCAGGCGCTGCTTCGAGTGTGAGAGCGAGCTACTAAGAGTGAGGAGGACGTAGCAGATTTCAGCCATGGAAAACATATGCACAGGTTCAAATCCGGTAAAAATTTAATGCCTGTGCCGCCAAGAGCCTGAGACGGACGTATTGAAAACAACACCTTTTCCCGATCAAGTTCGGGACCTTCGTGCGCGATTCCTTTGTGGAGAATTACTGCACATGCATGTACAACGGATGAGTTTCAATCACTGCTGTGCCTTGACACTGCATCCTGTGACAGACTTGGATTCCTTGTCTGGCCCACGCGATCTGCGATAAGACTGCTTCTGAAGTCACTGTGACATTCGCTTGTTCGTCTTCAACGGCAACAAGCTGGACCTTGTTGTCCTGCGCGTCAATGACATAACGCTGTTGTAACATGTACCAAGTTAGCAAACGTCAGTGCACGCCCGGCGTAGAAACCAGAAGCGTCAAAGATGAGTCCAAAGTTGCTCATAAGCTCGCCTTTGTCTTCGGCGATGAAACGAATGCTTGTCTTTTGGTGACACCCATGGGGATCAGTGCATTGCCTAGACAATAAGATAACGCACCAGTTCCTTGAGGGGCAAGTTTCTCCTTCCAAGCTCTGCGTATATGCGTACGTCCCAGGTAGGCTGTAGCGCGTGTACGGGGTAAGGAAAAAATACTTGGTCACAAGACATCATTGACAGCGACGATGTAGATGTCCTTGACCCCTTTCGTCTTGTACTTGTCATAGTCCCGGGTACACTGGCGTACCTGAGAGCTGCAAGGGATCGTGAACGCGCCGGGAGCACCGAGCTAAAGTGCACAGCGACGATCAGCGTCATTTATCTTGAGACATGATTACACATGCACAATGATGCACTTGCCGCTCAGATCGAGTATGAAATCCTTGTCAGAATTATCTTCCTTGACGTTGACTGCGGGGATTTCGTCGCCAACGTTCATCTGTTCCGCAGAGAGGACAGTGGCTGTAGTAGGGTGTGGCGCGCCGTGCGCGAGGTCATTGCAAAAGGTCGAGTGGCCATGATACCAATCATGTGATGCCTCGGACTTGCTGCTATTTCTTGGACGGAAGAAACTCTTGTTGGTACCTATGAAGTTGTTGATTCGTTGCGAGGACTTGTAGCTGTACATATGTACTATCGCAGACGAGGGGCAAATAAAACTGGGGACGTGTTGTCACGGTTGGAGTGCTGTTAGTGACTTGAACGGTGATGTGCAAGCTCCGAGTCTGTAGACAGCCTTGGTCATCGATTATTCCATGACGGGGCCGATGTACTTACCCCTGCGCCCCGGGCTACTGGGATGATGCTAGTCTCCTTTGCTCATTGCTCAGTGCCAGTGCCTTCATAGTGGTCGACACGTTAGCTACCAACGTCTGAGAATTAGGTTAGAAAGAAAAAGTGAAGGGTTACCAGGAACGTTTTACAGGTTCCGCTTTGGTCCAGAAAGAAACGCAATACGCAAGCGGGAGTGTTTCGTTCATCGCAGGCAAGATTCCACTGAGTCGTATCGACTGTTCCAAGAAATTAGGCCCTTCAGCTTGACTTCAGCCACTGCATCACCCTGGCCTCTGAATCGCCTCAACCTCGGCAGACATGTCTACTACGGGTACCCTCCCATTCATGGTCAACGAACGTGTCCTTTGCTACCATGGACCGCTCATCTATGAAGCCAAGATCCTGAAAACCGAGATGTGGGACGAAACCAACACCAAACTCGCCGGCGTTGGCCCACACTTTTTCGTACACTACAAGGGGTGGAAGCAAACGTGCGTCTGCCTTGCCCTTCTCCTCGCTTCCTTGCTCTCTCCGATACGTTTATTTCGCCTGTTCTTGCTGTTCTATATCTCCTTCCCACAGTTTATCACGACGAGCAACGCATGAATCTCAGACTGATCAACCGTCTTTTTCTATAGATGGGACGAGTGGGTCCCCGTAGCGCGTCTCCTCAAGTTTAACGAGACCAACGTCGCGCTTCAGAAGGCGCTCTCGAGCCAAGCATCCCAGGCAGCGTCCTCTTCCGCGGCAGGGAGCAAAAAAGGTGCAGGGGGGAGTGGGTCCGGTGGTGCGGGTGGCGGAACTGGGACAGGGACGGGACGGGGTGGGAGGAAGGATGGGAGGGGAACGAAGCGGGGTAGGGAAGAGGTGAGTCTTCTTGGGCTTTCATCACGTGCGTAGAGTGGGTGTGCAGGTATGCTACGATTGCGAATCCGGTGTCGAACGTGACTGGTCTCTCCCTTTGGAGGTTCAGGGCCCGTGTCATGTCGTCCTGGTTGCTGACTGGTCGGTTTGATGCGGTAGGATGAAAACAGTCGAAAGCCGGAGATGAAGCTGAATGTGCCGGAGGTGCTCAAAGTGCTTCTTGTCGATGATTGGGAGGCTATCACGAAGAATAACCAGGCACGTCTGTCTTTGATTGAATATATCCATCTCTCTCATTATCCGAGCATGTCTACCCTCCATCCCTGTTACTCCTTTCGTGGTGTCGCAACCCATGGTATTGTGAATGTAGCTGGTCCCGCTTCCTCGGACGCCAAATGTGGTGGAAATTCTCCAAGAATTCAAAGACCATGTCGCGAAAATGGGTAAACAGACGAAGTATGTGACCCGCCTGGTGCCTAGTGACAACCTCCTTACTTGGATTCGAAATAGCTTGCGTGACCCTGACCTCGTTCTTCCTACCATCATCTCTGGGCTTACCGTGTACTTTGATCGTTCCCTCGGTGCAAACTTGCTTTACCGCTTTGAGCGCCCTCAATATGCGGAGATGCGGAAGGCATACGTGACTGGCCCCAAAGTACAGGTTGGGCAAGAGAAGGACATGAGTTCGATCTATGGGGCGGAGCACTTCTTGAGAATGTTGGGTATGTTCTCAATCGTGTTCGATTGGATCGCGTGGCGTGGATTACTGACGGATTGTTCCAGTGAGTTTGCCACAGATGGTAGCCAGCTCGACGATGGATGGGGAGAGCATAGGGTTGGTGAAAGACTATGTGAACGAGCTGCTCTCGTACGTGCTTGCCTTTCCTTGTCTTGTCTACACAGGCTGGCTCAGGAAGAACACAGATTCCTTGTAACGGAGCGTGATAGGTTGTTCCTCGCAGAGTATCAAAGTGCGAGTTTGCAGTATCAGAATATCTCGCGGTCCTAATTTATCTTCACTGTGGCTTTAATCTCGCTGGTTGATCCTGAGCTCGACGGATTTACAGTACTAATACTATTGCTACTAGCTAAGCTGCTCAGGCACGTGATGATTGACATCATAGCTTAGATATAAAGATCGCTCGCGCTCCAAGTTCACTCGACCTTTTGCAATGACTTCCATTCTCACAGGTGCAGCCGGAGCCACTGTCCTTTCCGCGGGACAGATAAGTGTCGGCGACGAGATCCCCGCAGTCAATGTCAAGGAAGATAATCTTGACCAACCTTTCACACTCGATCTGAGCGGCAAGTGCATCATTGTGCGTGTGCAACCAAGTCTCGAGATAAACGACGCTGATCGTCGCTGTGCACTTTAGCTCGGTGTTCCCGGCGCGTTCACGATCCCTTGCAGCTCTCAGGTACCCCAGTATATCCGGGATTATGACGAGTACAAGGCGAAAGGAATCAAGGACATCTACGTCGTCGCTGTCAATGATGTCTTTGTGACCAAGTATGTTTTTTCTTACCCATGCACGCGCATACAGCCTACCTAGGACATACGCATATACGCAGAGCTTGGAAGGAGAAACTTGCCCCTCAAGGAACTGGTACGTTATCTTTTTGTCTAGGCAATGCACTCATCCCCACGGGGCGTCACCAAACGATAGGCGTTCGCTTCATCGCAGACGACAAGGGCGAGTTTACGAGCAACCTTGGACTCATCTTTGACGCCTCCGGTCTCCTCGGGTCTCCTCGGGTCTCCGCGTTCAAAGGTACGCAGGACGCGTCCTAGATTACTCCAGTCTTGCTAAACCTTGAACTGACGATTGCTGATGTGCTACATGTTCCAATAGCGTTATGTCATCGTCGCGCAGGACAACAAGGTCCAGCTCATTGCTGTTGAAAAGGAACCCGCGAATATCACAGTGACCGCTTCAGAAGCGGTCTTGTCGCAGATCGCGTAGGCCAGGCAAGGAATGTAATTACATCACAGGACGCATTATCAAGGCAGCAGTCCTTGAAACTCGTGTATGTATTGCGTACTATGCATGTACAGTGGAATGGGACCTGCGAAAAATGTCAGTCGTCAGATCGAATGACACTCGGTATTCTCCATTTGTCGTCTTCCGTTCACACGATGTGCCCCTTTCAGTTCACGCGGCTTCAACAGGATCTGCGGACCGAGCTACAGCGTATTTCGGATCTCGACGTGCAAACCCTCGAAAAGTTCAATCGTCGTAACGAGGCTCTGGGGAACTAATTCTGGCGACAAGATGGCCGCGGCTTGACGTCCAATACATGGAAGCGGCGTTTGACATTGTCAGCAACTTCACTTGACGTCTTGCACTGGTAAGAGGAATAAGTTTGATGCTGATCGTAAGGTCCGTTCTACCTTGAACCCATCTTGGTGATAACACCAAATTTCCACTAAATATCTTTTTCAGACGATGGTCAATGGGTCGCCAATATCTTCAATGGTCACACCATTGGCTGCAATGCTGTCTCTTGGGCGTTTGCAACCCACCCTGGCTCGCTCGTCAACCCCCATCAACCCGGAGCGCCAATCCCTCCCGCGCCTTTCAAGCGTTTCGCCAGCGCCGGCTGCGACAATCTCGTCAAGATCTGGTCTTTCCGCGAGGACACCCAGACGTGGGTCGAGGAAGAGACACTCGAAGGGCACGGAGATTGGGTACGCAACATCGCGTGGGCGCCCAATATCGGACTGCCGAGGAGCTATATAGCCACGGTATCGCAGGTACGTCTCGCGGATAGGGAGAAACATAGATGCGATGTAATCCTGATTTCATCTCTACCTGGTCGTAGGACAAGCCTGTGCTTATTTGGACAAAGGATACCCCGACGGCTCCGTGAGTCAAGACGGCTCTCGACCCGTCCCCGACTGCATCGCAGCATACGCCATCAACACCGGGTAAGTTTCCCGATGTTGTTTGGCGCGTTTCCTGGAGCCTCGCGGGTAATATCCTTGCTGTGAGCTGTGGCGACGGCAAGGTGACACTATAGAAAAGAGAATTTGAAGGGAGGCTGGGAGTGTGTGAGCGATGTGAACAGTTCAAGTGGTTGTGGATCATCGGGTCGCGATAGAATTTTAGAAAGTTCAAGTCTTGAAAATGTGGATTCGCACTACAAGTCTTAGATAAGATAACTAGCGGGGACAGGAATGCACTGGTTACGTGGCTCTCCTCCGTCACGGACTCCACACGCGAGTTATGATTATTCGTCCTTGTTGTCCTGTCTCGAGACATGCAACGCCGTCGACCGCGCATGCCCTCTCTTGTCTTGACATCAAGTGTCTGACGGCCGACTTCAACACAGCAGCAAGCTATGACGTTGGGTTCAGACAGTGGAAATGTGGGCCAGGTGGGTAACGGCGTCCCTGTGCCACGAAGATGGAGAAACGTGTGGTGTAATGCAAACTAGATTATAAACGCTGGACAGGACATGGGTAAAATGAAACAGCACTTTGCTCATCCCTGTCCGTCCCATACCCGGCAGACACGGCAGAAATGCGTGATGGTAGTCTGTATAGCGTACAACCCGTTCGTCTCGACAGTTCACGCGACAAGTTGGTGGCGATTGTTTTGCATGGCATCGTACAAGTTCGATTCAGGCCCGTGTCAGAAATTGCGCAGAAGTAGTACAAGTAGCAGAAGAAACATACAATGGTGGACCTATCCCTTGGCGCTTAAGAGATTGTGAGGGTGGTACGACGGTGGCCTGCCTCTCTGACGCGCCGGGGAAAACGCTGCCGATGGTTCTTATATTAGAAAGTGAAACGCCGGGTCATCGATCTATCAGCTTAATGAGTTATTTTACCCGAACGTCTTACCGTCGGACGATCCCCTTGTTTGAACCCTCGTTGTAATGCACATGTCCCTGTTAGAACGGAATAGTGGACGGAAAAGAGGGGAAGCGACGGCAAACCTGCCTTGCCAAAGTTCTTGGGTACCTTGAATACAAGGACGATGTTGTGTCAGATAAAAGCCAGCGACAGGTCACTGGTGTCAACCTTTGTGTGGAGAGTCGCTGAGAGGTTGTACGATAAGGATACGAAGAAAGGGGGAGCACCAAGAGAGTGGTGTTCCAGCCCTGGTCTTAGTGCGCATGAACATGCCATGTGTCTGCTTTGCTGGGATATCCAGCATCTTGCCTATGTGGATTGGAGAAAACGAACAGGTGGGGACGATGGCTGCAACTGATCACGGCAGATCATTCTGCAGAAAATTGAGACATAGGAAGCGTGTGAGGTGGACAAGAAGACCGCGGCGCAGGATAATAGGTCTTTCGTGCAGGTGACGAAGCGTGGTGCGGGATCAAACGAGTGAGCTGTCAGTCTCGCAGATAGCCCCTTGTGCGTGTTCACGGAGGAACAATTCTTCATTTGAAAGACTGCCACTGGCACGAGCAAGCGCCGAAAACACGAGGCAAAGAAGCGTGTGCACAGGCCTATATCAAGCAAAAGACAATGGGGAGAAGCCGCACCTTCCCCATCGACTCTCTCCATCATCCTGCTGCACTGTGTCGCTAATCACCATGCCGCCGACAATGACCGGTGCGTAGTGACAACTTGGTGCTGCGTTGATGCTGACTGTTGGACAAGAACACCGTGACCCAATGGAAATCGACGTCGGTTTGCGGTTACTTGCGGTGATATTTTCAGCGGACGGCGAGTACGTCTTCAGCGGTGATGGCGGTGGGGTTCGAGTGTGGCGAGTGCAAGACGGCAAACAAATCGCAACAATGGAAGCGAGGAATGTCCTGTGTCTCGCAGTGTCCAACAACGGGAAATGGATCGCAGCGGGGACATTCCGGGGCGAAGTGCTTGTGTGGGATGCAAACACATACAAACAAGTCTTCGTGCACGAGGATTCCCACAGGATCAACGGAGTCGATATCTCGCCCGACTCGACTCGACTCGTCTCTGCATCGGAGAACGGCACAGCCACCGTTTGGGACATTGCAACGCACAAACGAGTACAAACACTCCGCCGCAAGGATGGGGTGATCGCAGCGAAATACTCGCCGCAGGGCGATCGAATCGCGACAGCCGCTTTCCGTTCTGTTCGAGTCTACGACAGCAACGATGGGCACTTGCTCGTGGACATCAAAGTAGGGGTCACCTCGTGGTACAACCGTGGTCTTGTCTGGTTCAAAAACCACCTCCTTGTCGTATCCGACGGTCAAATTAAACAATTCGACCCATCCATTGGGTCAGCAGTCAGGGAATGGCCAGTTCCTGATACCTCGTACATTGCCCTACCGAAACATGGGGCGTTTATCGCATATTCTACCGATCGTACCGTCACATTTTGGGACATGGCGACACACACCCGACTCGGTCTTATCCAGCACCCTCAAGACATACATTCAATCGCACTTTCTCCAGACGACCTGTTTATCGCAATTGGCGGATGGGATGGGAAAATCATCATTCAAAGTTGGTTGAATGTGAGTACTGTCCCCCATTGGAACGTGGCACATGTCAACTTTCTTACTCTGTCCGTCTTTCTACACAGGATTCGATCCCTTTGTCTCGTCTAGAACCCACATTCCAGGAATCAGACTTTCGGATCGACGACGCTGCGCTCGATTCTTGGAAGCACGGTCAACTCGCGAACGCAAAAACATTATTAACTACAGCAGTCAACGAGTCTCGCAATCCAAGCCATCATGCACTCGCTAGTCGAGCCCTCATCAGAGCACATTTACGGCAGTGGGACGCCGCCATTGCCGATGCCACGCAGGTGTTTCTTCCTCTGCTCTCACGTAGTATGTTCGTGCTGATCTAATTCGCACCAAGTCTATCGAGATTCAGCCGTCCATTATTGGCTACATTGCAAAGAGTGTAGCGCTTGTCGGCACCGGGGAAAAGCACAAGGCATATCGGGCGTGCGATATCGCGTTCGCACACTCGCATTCATCTCCCGTCAACTTTCTCCTTTTGATCAAGGTATGTGTTCCGTCTGCCTCAGCTTGGTTGCCCTCGGATTCTCATATGCCTAGGCTATTATCGTCTTTACAGCTGGAGAGCACGACGATGCGATATCCCGCCTAGACGACCTCATTGCTATGGCACCCCTCAATCCGATATGTTATGTGGTTCAGGCACGTCCACGCGCATTACCACGACAGACACGCTTACCGACATTTCTGCCAGGCATATATGCATCTTCTCCATGGAAACTCGCACATGGACAGTAGTGATTACAAGAGTGCGATAGGATCTTTTGAACGTGCACGAGCCCAGATGCGACGTTATCCGAGTCAAGCACTCTCGGTCATCTCATTGGTAAGTTTCCTATTGGCTATACCGCAATGTGTCGAAACCGCTTGCCATCTGCGACAGATCTCTGGATGGGAATTTGATAATCTTGACATCACGATTCGACAGCGTCTTGCCGATGCCCTGTATGCCGCCGGTTGCATCAAGGAGGCAGGCGAATCTCTACTAAACATCGTCAATACTGTCGGTGAAGAGGTCTATGCGATTGAACCGATCGCCACCTGGCTTTCTGGTGAGTCATGTTTTCCCTACCCCTCCCCCGTGCATTCAAATTTCACCAGACTTCGCGCAACGATGTCTCTCCACCCCCGAAAGCAGTGATGACACATCCTTCCATTCACCAACCCCTACACCGCTCTTGAGAGAGTGGGTAAAGTTAAAACTGGCAGGCAGTTCGTGGAAAGATGCCTTGGTTGCCACTATCAATGTGGGTATCTCCTTTTGCTCTGGTACTTGTTGCGGGCTTATTTTCCGTTGCCCTCAAGTTTACTGTGCCGAGATTCACGATCTATCGGGCTCTCTCTGACCATCTCGAGACGCTCCACCAGGTCATGGTTGCGACTGAGTGTTTCCACGGAATGATGAGCGAACTGGGAGATACAACCCTAGATGTTGAGCAGGCGGAATTGGTCTTTGGTGAGTTGTCTTGCATACCGTGTACGCATTGTCGTTTATGTCACCTTTCCGTGTCAGACTTCAGGCAGCGTTTCTCCGAGAAACTAGGATCTCTCGGGGATGCCGCGATGAATGCCCAGCAATTCGACGAGTCCATCTCCGAGTATTCAGCCGCACTATCCCTCGATCCCCCTGCACCTCGGGGTCTCTTCCTCAGGCGAAGCAAGGCGTACCTAGCCAGCGGTATGTGGGAGGGTGCGTTGAATGATGCAAACAAGGTGCGTTCCTTTCTCCTCCAGGTTGGTTCTTGTCGATAGCATCATCATTAGGCAATCACGCTCGATCCATCCTGTCCGTGGGGGTACGAGAGGAAGCACACGGCTTTACATGGGGCAGGACGTTATGCTGATGCCGTTGGCACGTTCGAGACGATGCTCTTGAAGATATCGCAGTCGCTTGATCCAGAAATTCGTAGTGAGTGCATCGACGTCGCGCTGATGTTTATGCATTGATCTTGTCTCGTAGACCGTTACAGCGAATATGTACGTCCGGAACAGACCAAGGCAGCAATTTGTGCGGCGATTAAAAATGCCATTCGTGAATCTCCGCTAGTGCTCATCAACACCGACTCTGGTCGTCTCCTCGACAAATCTGGGCAAGCGTCCTCATTCGAATCACAACCCATATTTCTGGAGTTGGTCTCCTCCATGACCACACACATCGATCATCCCCGCATTAATCACGAAGTCGCAGAGTACTACCGTTACGCCACGTTTTCGCACAAGTGGGAAGACAACGAGCCTCTGTTCGAGCAAGTCATACGCATCGTGGTGTATGACCTCCAAGAGTCGCTCACTCACGATAAACTGCAAATGTTCTGCAAGATCGTGCGGGATTCTGGGTTCCATTGGGCATGGAGCGATACGTGTTGTATCGATAAAGGAGATCATTTTGTGCTCCAAGAGGCCCTGGTATCCATGTTCAAGTGGTACGAGGGTTCCGCCGTGACCATTGTCTTGCTTCGTGGCGTCCGCTTCCCATCGAAGCGCGGTGATCTCACGAAAAGCATTTGGAACAGTCGTGCCTGGACATTGCAAGAATATCATGCATCCAAGGTGGTCCGATTCTACACCGAGGACTGGAAGCCATACCTGAACGTTGATATTCCTAACCACAAAGACTCGCCGGAGATCATTGCAGAGATGGAGGAGGCAACCCGTGTGTCGGTCCGAGCCTTGATGGCACTCCGGCCGGGTCTGGATGACATCCGGGAGAAGCTGCGTCTCGCTTCGACGCGCCAAACGACACGGGTTGAAGACGCAGCTTACTCGTTGCTTGGAATATTTTCCATGTCCTTACCAGTGGTATATGGCGAGGGGGACAAGGCACTCGGGCGATTCTTGGCACAGCTCCTCGCGAGCTCGGGAGATACGAGTATTCTCGCATGGACAGGACGGTCTGGAAGCTTCAATAGCTGTCTCCCGGCTAATATCAGTGTGTTTAACCAACTTCCGACAGCGCACATCCCGCTGGCGCTTGAAGCTGCCGAAATGGACAAGGTCACCGTCAGATTGCGGACCTCTTCGCTTAACTCGACCTCAATTATGAGGTTGTATGATCGACTCCACGGGCTCCCTGTGCCGTTGTTCGCAGACAAACGGATGAAACTTCCATGCCTCAACTTCAAACTCGGGCCTTTATCGACTTCTCGCAATGGGTCATTGCATCTCTTCCGTGCACAGACAACTGTTGGGGTCGTGGAGATCAGGACCGACGACGATCTCTCTCAATTCAGTTCTCTGTACCTGGTTCATCCATGGATCGACTTTCTCCTCGACCGACAACCTGTTGGAAGTGTAACGGAGACAATACCCGAAGAGAACACAGATGACCAGTCTTCCTTGGTAGGCGAGTTGCCATCATTCCCCGGTCCTTTCGGTGTCACACCAGCAGCCCCGCAAGCACGAGCAGCACGGTCCAAGTTCATGGCTCGTTTTACACGACCATTTAGTGGATCCCCTCGAAGCGTAGCATCCCTCCAGTCCCCTTCCCTTCAAAGAACAGCGTCTCTCCTGCCTCCTTCGTCGTTATCACCGATGGAAATGCAGACACGAGCCCTTCAAGTCGTTGCTCGGCTGAGACAACCATTTGGTGCACTCTTGCTCACCCCTCACCTCGGGAATGTGGCAGCGTATAGGAGGGTCGCTGCGGAGAGTCTGATCACTGTGCAGGTAGATGAGATCACGCCAGCGATGTTAGACAAGCTGGTGAAGAGTGTACACATTCTGGACGTGCTGTAACGACTCGTTCTTCGCATTTCACTTTTCTCCGCATCACTTTCCTGCAAATGTTGCTTTGGTTGATAATCTCGCTATAGACACTATACGTTGCCCTGTTTCCCAGAATTGATTTATTGAGAACGGTCCTTTGACCCATCTTCGTGGACTGATGGTGGACTGCGCCGGGCGGGCATCACCCGCGCACCTTCAGCACCCCATGCGACACATCGCCATAGGGTGCGAACGACGAGGTAAGCATTTCCTTTGGCCCTTTATCATATGCGATCTCCTCAGGTTGAGTAGATACAATGTAAATGAACATCTTTTTCATGTGGCATACTACATTGTAACACAGAACACGCTGTGATCAGAGTGTTGGGCAGTGAGCGGGCACCACGTTTGAGGAAACAAGTTAGTAGAGGTGTCAGCGTGCCCCTTGCGACCTTCTCCTCTTGGATCGTTACTGTAATTCGACATCCATCGGTGTCTAGCTTGTTGATTCGGAGTGGGCGATGCCCCTATCTGTCAACTCCCTGCTAACTTAGTAGGGGTGTAGGCTGACCTGGTATAATTATCATCTAGTAAGAGGCACGTTATCCCTCGAAGGCACCGGGCCCAAGAGCGTTTCCCAGCAATGGGATCTGGAAAGTGACGGTGGGCGGTTTCGATTCGCTCGACCTTCAATGCAACAATTCAACAGTGAGGGTAACTTGAACGAACGCGAGACTCAAGGTGACTCGGATACCATTAATTCGCCATGCCCGATCTATTAATAGTCAAGTTGTCAATACAACGCGAGGGAATCTCCCAATGGCCCACTTGCTTGTGTAGAGTAATACCACGATTTCGTGAAAAACTTGTAAGTAGTCTGTCCACCCTTCGTCCGGTCATCCTTGACAACTATCAACATCAGTCAGAAGGGCACTCTGACATACGTATTTTCAGCATTTCTTCCTTCGCCTGGAAGGGTATGTAATCGATTCGATTCTCCTTACACTGGCAACAACATTGAAACATGGCAGACGAGGTAACTTTGTACCACTACACTGGTTTCACATACAGCCTCTTGTTCTTATTCGTTAATTGGCACAAACCGGAACAATTGATTATATGAAATTTCCGGGGGTTCGACTACGATTGGCTTGATCCTAATCTGCGATTTGAATCAGGGAAGCTGCTGCGTCGAGAGATTTAAAAAGAGATACCACTGGGTCAGAACTGGCCTCGGAGTCGAATGGAGTTGTCCAACCCTTTCCTATATTGTCAGCTGGTTCGATACTGAAGAGGGAAGGGCTCAGCGGAACACGGGATTACTGCAAAAAAAGAGTATCACTCACGTGTATGCGTTCTGATATTCCCGGTAGGTGGCGATCCACTCCACATCTTGCTTGGGATTGGTGGAGACAGCGACATTGTCGTCAATTATCCCGGTGGAAGCATATCCACCGATATGGAACCGATAAGTATTGTTGCCATCTTGCTCGACTACCCACTACAGCCGATGAAGTGAGCGCTGCATTCCAGATGGAGGCGCAAGACTGCCATACCTTTGTGACAGGCCCGCCGACATAGACGTCTTGAAAATCTGGACCTGTGAGACTGATACCGGCGAGGGGGTTGGTCTCCAGGAGAGTGACGATTTTGTAATCACCGGAAGTGAGATTGGGAGCCATCACCAGACCTTTACTGTGGTAGGAATGGGGTGTACTGTGTGAGTCGAGTCGTGTATCTTCAATATAGTTGGTATCCTACGTAAGCGGAGGCACGAAGCGGCGTACGGATGAGGTCTGCGCGAAAGCTAAGCGAGGCGGTGCGCCTTTCTTCTTCCTGCCGCCCCCGCTAGCTCGCGCTGCACCTCGCTCGCTATCTTCTTTTCTGTTCGTCGTCATCCTACTCCGCCTTGGACACTATCCACTCTGCATCGAAGCCATGGCAGACCCCAATCAAGAACGATGCCCAGACTATGCACTCCCGGAGTTCGATGACGAAAGACTCGTCTTCACGGTCGACGGTAAGACGGAAGAGGAAGCCGTTGAAATTCTCAGAGCCCTGTGGACCATTCATCACGCCAGGACTGTGGAGAACTGGGAAAATCAACGGGTAGCCAATGCTGAGGAAGAGAGACAGCGCCGCGAACAGGCAGAGCAAGCAGCGGATCAGCGCCGCACTCTCCAACTCGAGGAGGAGGAAGAGGCGAAAAAAGAGGAGAAAAAGAAATATAAGAATAAGTACACGCCGATTCCGGACAGGCCTCTTCCGTCCACGGCTTTACTCCTACCATCACAACACGCGCTCACTAAGCTGCGTAAAGGAGACTACGTTCCACTCTACCTTTTCACCAACAAAGGCATCCGCGAGGCTGAAGAAGACGGCTCAGGAGACGAAGACCTTCTCACCCTTGTCCAAACGGAGAAAGGCCCGACGTTCCAAACCAGCGCTTCCGTCAGAGCGAAGAAACACAAAATCAAAGACGAAGCGCTCTCGTGGGAGGAATTCGGAGAGGCGAACTACAGAATGCTCAACGCCATGAGGCAACAGGACTGGCCTGCGGAACGCCTAGACATGGTTAGACTATTCTGGTTAGCCATAGAGGGTCATGACTGGAGGCATGATCCTAGCGAGTACCGCAAGCGCGCCCTCCTCCTCTACCAAGGAAGGGTCCGCAGAGATTGGCACAAGACCCTCGGGACGCCAGATGCCTTTCGGCTGGTACCGCTACACGTAGGTCGTCTCAATGACTACCACCAGGAATTGCTCGACAACGCGTATGCTGCCAAGATCGAAGCAGTCCGAACGGTCTGTTTTATCCTTTACTCGCAATAACCTCGTCTAACCTCGCTACCCCCCCCCCTCCCTCCTTTCCTTTCTCTGTGCCATCAATCTTGTGATCCCTTCCCGATGCCACACGCGGGCGCGATTCCCATGTGGACCACCATCGGGACGTGGACTCCTTTCCCACCCTGTGGTTGAATACACTTGCCTGGCGGCGCTCCTCTCACAACCGCTTTTTCCTCTCTCCGGACGCGTCGTAACCCCGTCTTTCATCCTTCATCATACCGTGTATACCACGATGATCGGTCCCCCCTAGTTCAACGACCGTTACTCATCATTCTCGGGTCAAACCCCCACATTCAACGCTTCGAACAGAGCTGCGCACTCGCGAACCCCCAGCCTCTCCAAACGGCCTATCTCCCCGCCGTCCAGAGAACATGCAGACTCGTCCCTGCCCAAACGTCCACGTTCCTTTCGTATCGACACCCAACCACCTGCGCACGAAGCCTCAGCCTTTCCAAACAACACCCTACCTGTCTGCGCCGTTTGCCTCGGCAGGCACAAACACTCCATCCCAGTCGTTTTCTGTGCAGCCAAACGAACCTGGAATGACCAGTTCAACACCTTCGTCGAGCGCTTCAACAAAGCACTGCGAGTCAAAGACACGGGCACCATCCTATGCAGCATGTGGCAACGTGAAAGTGGATGCCACGAGAAACACAATGGCATGCATGCCTGCTCAGGTTGCAGAGGTTCCACGCATGGGGCTAGCTCATGCCCTCGAGCGCAGAAGGCACCAGCCTCTAACACCATATAAAGCAGATGCCTGGGAGGTCGCGCTCCGACAGACAAAACTAATAGATCGCTTCCCCTCCATTCCAACCGGTTTTCGCCACGGCTTCACTGTAGGATATCCCACACCTCCCTGTGTACAGATCCCTCCAAATAGTACCTCCCTTGCGATTTATGAATCTGAATTCAAGGATATCGTAGATAAAGAATTGACTAAAGGTCGTTACATAGGACCCTTCCTTTTCTCGGAGATAGAAACCTCCCTTGGCTCGTTTCAATCATCCCCCCTCTCACTAATACCGAAATCCGGAAAACCTGGCAAATTCCGCCTAATACAGAACTTCTCATTCCCCATCGAGGCATCGCCTCGTTTCCCTAACCAGTCCATCAACAAAGCCATAACCATGGAATTCTTCCCATGTACCTGGGGGAAGTTCTCAACAATCTATCTCCTGGTTTCTCGCCTCCCCGAAGGTTCACAGGTTGCAACGCGTGACGTAGCGGAAGCATACCGCACAATCCCACTACATGAATCACAATGGCCGGCAGCAGTAGTGCGAATCTCCGACACAACCGCATGCATTGACACGTGCGTCGCGTTCGGCGCATCACCCTCTTGTGGCGCATACGGACAAGTGGCGGATGCAGGTGCGGAAATACTACGTGCCAACGGCATCGGTCCACTTGACAAGTGGGTTGATGACCATCTCTTTTTCCGCATCCCGCGGAAACACCTACTCAAATACAATGCAGCCAGAAGTCAATGGCACGCAGATATCATGAGAACCGGAATGAGGCACACGACGTCAAGAATCTGGTACAGCGGCATCGAACACCAGGATGGGCTAATAGAGGAATTTAGCGAAAGCTGTTCCTTCCCTATCCAGGATCTTTCCAACAAATCTTCTCGATCCGACGAAGATGCCCGATTCACATACAATATTGCTGACATAGATGAAATCTCCCGCGAGCTCGGAATCCCATGGGAAGCATCCAAAGACCAACCGTTTGCGGCATCCACCATTTACATAGGTTTCGTCTGGAACCTAGAACAGCGCACGGTTACACTTAGTCCCAACAAAACAGAGAAATATACAAACGAAATCAATGCCTGGCTAGAGAGACGAGCACATACGCTCAAACACATGCAGGAGCTGTACGGAAAGCTTCTACACGCAGCATCCATACTGCCTCAGGGCCGAGCTTACCTGACAGGGCTCGAAAGCATGCTGTCGACATGCGCCAAACGTCCATTCATACCGCACCACCCAGATAAAGGGATTGAAAAAGACCTCCTCTGGTGGAGGGACAGACTACGCAACGGATCCATTACCCGTCCAATTTTTGCTCCACCGCCTCTCTTCGACCCAAGAGCTTACTCCGATGCCAGTTCTGGTATTGGAATCGGTATCACCGTCGGGAACCGATGGCGTGCCTGGCGTCTGCGTGCAGACTGGAGATCCCTCCACGGACCCAAAGACATCGGATGGGCCGAAGCCATCGCCTTTGAGCTCCTTATCCGCACTCTCGACATTCTCCTTCCCGACAACAACCACGTCATACTCCACGGAGACAACACTGGCATCGTGGAGGGATGGCACGTCGGCAGGCATCGCAACCGAGCAGTCAACACCATTTTCAAACATATCCACACTTTCCTCAGCTCAGCCACTCGTATCCGTAGCGTCGCAACGCGCTACGTTCCCAGCAGTGACAACCCAGCCGACAGGCCCTCCAGAGGGCTCTACGACTCCGAATCCCTTTTACTCCCAGCCATCCCACTTCCAGAGCACCTTGGGGATTTCCTCTCGGATGCCACTGACCCACTTTCCGCCCGGGAGCTCAGAGACCTACGGGAAGGAAAGTACTCCAACAGCGCCACTAGAATATTCAGCGAGCAACGTGCTCAACAAGAGGCAACCGAGAGAGCCAGAGCTGAAGCTCAACACGAAGACGAGCTGGTCCGCAGCGCCCTACAAAATGACATTTTCTAATCCGGCACGCTTCAACTCCACACTAACCTCCCCAGCTGGCACCGGAGGCTCGTCCGTCACAGCGCCCAAACCACGACCATACCCACCCAACCTCCAACCTCTACCCTCCCCGAACCATCCCCACTGCCTTGCCAAAGACAGGCTGTGTCTTTGGACACCGTCAACTCCCTCTTTGAGACCATCGGGCAACACCATTCCCGCGACCATCTCCGACGATGCCCTCAACCGCATTTTAGAGGTCATCGGAGCTTCCTGGGCAGACAGCACCAAAGTCCTCTACGGCAATGCCCTGCTCACGTACCACGTCTACTGCGACCTGAACGGACCCATCCCAGATCTGGAACGCTGCCCAATCTCAGGCACACTACTCCTAGCCTTCCTTTCCAGCTGCGCGGGAGGAGCGTCTGGTTCAGCACTATCCAACTACGCGGCGGGCATTAAAGCCTGGCACCTCCTACACGGACAATCCTGGGACATTCCCCAAGACGAGCTGCGACTCACGCTCCAAGGAGCAGCTCGCCTAGCCCCCCGTAGCTCCAAACGCGCCAAGCGTCCCCCCATCACCGTAGACGACCTAAAAATCATACACGCCGGCCTTAACATGAACGACCCGTGCGACGCGGCCGTGTACGCCTGCATAGTAATAACCTTCTACTGCGTGGCTAGACTAGGCGAGTTCACGGTGCCCAACATTCGTGAGAAATTCGAGCCCACCAAGTACATCACACGCCGCGGCGTCTCATCGCTGAGGGACAAGGACGGTCTCCCAGTTTTGAAATTCAGAATCCCCGTCACCAAATGCGAAATCACGGGCGAAGACGTCCAATGCGCGCCACAAACGGGTTGCATCACAAACCCTGAAACAGCGCTCCAAAACCATCTTCGCATCAACCCAGCCCCCCCAGACGCCCACCTTTTCGCATGGAAGCACTCCAGGGGTGGACTCCGCCCATTATCCAAAACTCAAGTAACGAACAAACTCGCAGTCATCGCCAAGCGGAACAACCTCTCGGATCTAAAAGGTCACAGTCTCCGCATAGGAGGCACCCTTTTCTATTTGCTGAAAGGAGTACCTTTCGACGTGGTCAAAGTGATCGGGCGTTGGGCCGGAGACGCTTTCACGCTCTATTTGAGAGATCACGCACTCATCCTCGCGCCCTTCCTTCAAGCCGACCAACAACTCTTCAACAATTTCATGCGAACTGCCATGCCACCGGTACGCTAACGGTACGTAGCCTCGCTCCTAGTGATCGGGTCCCAAGCCTCGCTGGGCGCGTCGCCAGGCTCCTAATGAGAGGGTACACAGCTCACCTTTTCCCAGGCAGGCTAGAGCCCAGCCTTGAGCCGGAAACCCTGCGGGTTTTCACCCAACCGCACACAACACCGCAGCGAGTACAAGGACCTTTTCTTTCCGCCCTTTCTTTCCAACCTCCACCGCTTTGTACTTAATCAGTACCCTACTCTTATTTGACACACTCGAGTGAGCGACATCACGCAGACGTAAGAACTCTGACCCTGGCAAATATTACCCCGAACCCAGCGCCGCAACTCGGTCCCCGCCGCGAATGCGTGATGCCGGCCACGTCTTCAATGATGGCTGCTTGTGCAATTACAATCTCGATCCATAAAGTTTCGAATATCTCGGCGAAAAGCCTTGAGCTCGTTCGCTTGATAATTGGGTCGATTCCCAGAGTGAGTTGGAGTTGCCTATTGGCAATCGGTGGCGCAATCTTTTGGCCCCGCAATTGACGCATTACCAAATTTCCAGCCCCCGAACGGTCGTGTACATACTTACAGTAAAGTTGCCTGTCCAGTAATTGACAACGGTCAACACCAATCAGAAGGGCACTCTGGCACACTTTTTTTCATTTTTTTCTTCGATTCACAGGTATGTAATCAACGTAACCCTGATTCGATTCACCCTTACACACTGGCAACAGCATTGAAACACTACACACAAGGCAACTTTGTACAACTACACTGGTTTCACATACTGTCTCGTTCTTATTCGTAAATTCGCTCAAACCGGAACAACTGAGAGGTTGAAAATCGCGGGGGTAAGACGAGCAGTTCTTTAATTAGCTTGATCTCGATCTACCGCACAAATCAGAAAACTACCGTGTCATGAAACGAAAACCAATTACCACATGACCAGAATGGGCGCCAGTGGCCGTCCACCCATGGTGCTTATGGTTGGCTGGACTGATACTGAACAGGGAACGCTCAGTGGAAAAACGAATCACCTATGAGTACCACTCACGTGTATGCGTCCTGATGTTCCCGGTAGGTGGCGATCCACTCCACACCTTGTTCAGGGTTGATGGAAGCAATGACCTTGTCGTCATCTACCCCTGTGTAGCGATATCCGCCCACGTGGAACCGAAAAGTTTCGGGGCCGTCTTGCGTGACTGCCCACTACAGCGGACGAGGTGAGCCTCGCATTCTGGACGGAGACGGAAGACTGTCATACCGTTGTGACAGGCGCGCCAAGATAGACATTTTGGAAACCTGGACGTGTGTGATTGACACCGGCGGGCCCTATATGCTCTTCGAGAGAGAAGATTCTGTATTCACCGGAATGGAGATTGGGAGCCATCGAAACCTTTACTGTGGCAAGAAGTTTTGGGATGAGATGTACTGTGCAAGTCGTCCATTTTATAGCCGTCGGACTCTGACCTTGGCGGGTATGACCCCCACCGTCATCTCGGTCACCGCCGCGAATGCGTGATCAACATTAATCTCCGTCTCGATCAGTGCGATCACAGTCTGAGCTTCGAATACCGGTAAGGCAACTCGTTTGCTTGGTAACTGGATCGATTCTCAGAGCGCGTTATGCCACTGGTCCCCCCGACTTGGTGTTCCCTATTAGTTGTGAACTTCTAGGCATATGGTCGTCTGCGGCCGAGAGTCAGTGGCGCAGCTTTTTGACCCCACAATCGACGCATCCTTAATTTCCGTACTAGATCCTTCTCGAAGGAGATGACGCCTTTGGTAAGCCGATTCACGGTGCTGCTCAATTGATACGTCTTCGAATCATCTTTCCCCCTGTTGGGGAATCGCATGTGGCCTTTTGTAGGTTACCAGCAGTACCTGTGTCATAATCCACTCGCTGAAGCAAAATACGCATGCGCCTGTGGCCACTAGGCGTGCAAAGTCGAAATCTACCCAGTGACCTCATCAGTAATTTTACATGGTTCTTAATTTGGCTTTATGCATCTTATTGTACTTAGCAAGGTAACACAATCACTCCAAACCAATTCAGGGATTGACATTTATGCTTTATGTCTGTTAAAATATAGCATAGTTATAGTTTCTAATGTTTTGGAGTGAACTATGATAGTATTACATGTGGTTTGTAGTTTGACAAGCAGAATAAGATGTTTAAAGCCAGAATAAGCAGCTTGTAAATTTACTTATCATTTGCAGGCTGATTGGTGACTACCGGGGAAACCGGTTTTCATTTGGTACTTCTGGAATACTTCCATGTCCATCTGATGAAATAGAACGGCTGTAAACAGGCATATTACTCGAAAACCAGGGCTCGACCACGCGTACGGTTGTTCAATTGTCATCCAGCAATAATTTCTGGGGTCAGCCCATATCACATATATGATATATCTACTGGCCTATTGGTATCATGCAGCCGTGAGGGGAGGGTCGCGCTTTACAAAGCAGACTTCCTCGCCGTACTGTCTCCTTCGTTCATCCGCTAACATGAATCAGGGCACGAATGTGCACGTTACGGGGTGTTGCCGTGTCGGTCCAGACCCAAAGACAGCGGCATTTGAACGTATGGCCCAAGACCGCATCAGTGCAGAGAGACAACGAGAAACCCGTGCCCACTGTCTTGGTGAAGGTTCTGTTCCTGGGTGTGATGCCAGCCTTTTACCACGATATACTGGGACGAGACAACATTATCATGATAACCACGATGAACAAGGACACGAACTCGTACCGATCGGCAAACGCGCGACCACCGTCTGGAGGTGGCAACACGATCTTCACTTGATCACTCAAGCGTGGGCGCAAAAGCCTTCGTGCGCCCGGGGCAGTAGGTGAGTGTGCCAGAATGATGACGACCTTCATCGAAAGAGGGAGCGTGCATCGACTGGACGATATGAGCTCTCTTAGTGGAACCGTTGAGTATTGCTGAGCCGCTTTGAAACGGCTCCAAATCCAACCCATCACTCTGCCGTGGCCCGCGCGGGAGTCATGAGACCAAGGGAGACCGTGGTTGCGGTCTTCCGACTCCAGGAAACGTTTGGGTACGAAAGCGTTTGGATCATGATCGAAGAGAGAGGCCTGAGGGTCGTGCGTGATGGACCTACTGAGTTACAGCGGAGATTTTCAGCACAGAACTGTCCTTAATACCCGAGTCGATCATATATTGTTCAGGCCTTTGGGAGTGGTATCTACAGATGCAATCAGCATCGAATATACGTCCAACCTAGTCAAGATCTTCGATTCTTCCCGGGCTTTGTGATTGGCGTGGGGGTCGATGCCAGTGGTTTCTAGAACGAAATGGCGCGATGCGGTAGAAAGCACTGTTCAGGAGTTGTCAGTGCGGCAATACGAAAAAGTCGTTCCGTTGGGCAGTGAGCGTGAGCTGACGGAGTTGCTTACACTAGATTTACGTAGGACCTTTGTTTACTTATGTGGCAAGAAACTTCCACGTTCGCGTTTCATGACACAGCCACAAACCTCCCCCAGTGACTTTGTGAACAAGGTAATATCTTTACCCACACTGGTGAACTGTGGCGAATGCCGATGGATCTCAATTACTCGCGGCCCAAACAATGACCCAAGGCAACGCTGGAATCACCAATGCGTCGCTCGTCAAGGGCAACGTGTTGCTGCTCAGTCGTCGATCTGATGGACGAGGTGTGGAAGATAGGATAAGATCCGGTCTGTCATGGTAATTTCCTGGATGTGTGGATGGGGATCTGGACGAATGAGACGTGGTGAGGTTCTAGAATGGTGCGTGTAGTCTGTCTGAGCGTCCTTTTTGACGGTGTGCGGGGCAGGTGGCGCCCAAGTCTCTTCGTCAGTATGAGAGCATGGCGGACGATGTGCGCGAAGCTTCTTGAAGGTGTGCCTTGTTTGATTGTCTGTAGTTCAATTAAACGACGTCCGTGCTGACTGATTGGTGCCAAGGTGGAATGGGTTTAGGTGGTTGCTACTGAGTGCCATGGTTTGTACAGCAGGAGTGTCCGGGAATAAGAGTGATGTATTTCTCCTTTCCGAGTTCTAAAAAACCATGTCGTGCCCTTTACCTTTACCTTCTGAGCAGATTGCCGCAAAGCCAGCCACGTAGTTGAACTGGATGGCACAAATTAGGATGCGTCCGACGACTTTCTTCCCCGACCAGTCCTTTCGCACTGGACCGAAGTGCTGATATCCTTGCCGCGGGTCGCATACGGGCGATGTGGTAACTGAAGGCCTGTGACTCCCACCGAACTGCAGAATCGATTCGACATGCGACATGCGCATGCCACGGTGGTCGTACCACTGGAAATTGGGTGACAAGTTCCATGTGAGCCTCCCGCCATTTGCTGAAAAAATGCATCAGCGACGTGTGGACTCCCAGAGGTGCAGCGGCCCGCGATATTAATTCGGTAACCTACCTAGGGTATCGTCGTGCAGACTATCCAAATGTGGGTTGTCATTGAATCGTTCCACTGTATCTGACTGTCCACACAACAAAGGTTGAAATCTTTCAGCTTTTTTATCTTTATGTTGTGAAGGGCCCGAGGTGTTCTCACGATGGATAGAGAAGTGCCTCAGGACCATCAACGTTGATTGGCCCATCAACCTTCGTGTGGCTGTTACTTCCACACCCAACGTGATCTAAACAACCCGCTGAAAACACCGGCAGTGATCTTGGCTATGCTCCTCTGGGAGACCCGGAGATGAGCGATGCAGGTTACTCCCTTATAATAAGATGTTCCCTATTCGCGCTACGGTACCTCCAACCCGCTGGACGGGGCCTCCTCCACGCCCGGCCTCCCAGCTTTTGTCCGCCGCTGACAGATCGGATAGACGAGGGCTAGTCCCTAGCTCTTTCACGCTTATTCTTGTTTCGTTACTCGACGATGACCCTTCTCCCGGTCTCCTCACACCTATTACGTCCACTTTCATTTTCTAACGCCACCCATCCTGGCCGCTTGGTGACCTCGATGGCCATGATCCCGGGGCTTCGAACACTCCTGGCGGTATTTATAACTTTGTGGGTATCCTTTCACCTGTGTCGCGCCATGGACAACAGTGCGCTCCAATGGAGACTCGACGGTGGTGACGAGGTATGCCTGTTTTAAGTTTCCACGTTTCAACCACCTGTAGTTGACGCAAAATGAACCCGATCGTGTAGACGTTGGAACCTAATCAGTTGCTGGAATGCTCGACACTGAGTATTTCACTTTCCCTCGGGATGAGCCATGACCCACCAGGGGATATAGCATAATATGTCCTCGCGTTCGAACCAGAGGGAAAGGCCACGATGTCATTAGTTGGCCACCAGCCGTCATCTCTACATTGGACGATACAACTTTCTGCAGGTACGATTGTGATCATGCCTCATCGCAGCGGCCAGTGCTTAGAAACGGACCCCCAGGTACCCAGCTTTTTATTGCGCTTTTGGACTCCTCCGGCACGTCCCTGGGGGTCCTCCCAGATATGTATATAGTAATTCGTGAGTCTGCCCACATTTATCTCTCATCCACTTCCTGCGACACCTGATCTCCCTTACAGCAGACGCCAAGGATTGCCTGACCAAGTCCGAGTCCCTTGGTGCTGTAGAAGCAGCCGAACCAGAAATAACCCCACGTGTGCTTGGCTGCCTTACACCATGCCCACCCTGGGGGGCGTCTTCTTCTGGAACGGAACTACCATACTCGGTTGGCGTTGTGGCTCCTAAATCAGGCAACGTCTTCGGTCACTCTGGGTCGTCCGGAGAACATAACCTCCCAAACATGAGGGTGGGGAGAGGGCAGTTGGGAAAAGCTACTGGTAAGTTTTCTCATTGATCCGCAATAATTCAATGATTGAACGGGAAGGCATGTTTTGAATCTCTCTGTTGATCCATTACTATACTCCACAGTTATTAGCGATGCGTGAGTCATTATTTTCGGTTTTGAGTCTCGTGCCAGGGTGTCGTGTCTTAATCCCAACCACGTGTTCTTCTCTTCTGGCTAGGAATGGCATACTTGGCATGACGGGTTCTGTCATCGACTTCGCTGGCACCAAAGACACGCCAACTGCCGGCATATTAGAAGTTTTCTCAATATGCCGACTAGCGCAGCCAGGTGAAATGCCTTTTCCCCCGCGCGAACCACCACCAACGGCGTCTAGGCTTCGCCATAGATTTCCTGATCACCCACATATGGAGCTGAGTCGGGACTTGGGTACCGTCGATTCAAGTTATCAAGACACGGTCGCCGTTGCCGTCTGCGTCTCACTTGGCGGGATGGGGCTCGTGATGGCTATCTATGCCATCATGGTGTATCGTCGGCGGCAGAAAGTCCTGGATGCTCAGGATACCCTCCCGAGACCCTTTGAGGTTATCGTACCAGCGGCAACAATGACGGGTGCATCGAGGACGCACGACTCGACCTCTGCCCCGATGCTAAACATTTCTTCCGCGAGAGTTTACCCACAAAAGAGGAGGAGAGGCAAGCACGAAGTTCGGAGGGAGGGGACCCCTGCGAAGACTGGGCCCCCGAGAGGGAGCTCCGCGCCGATACCAACTACAACCACACCCTTGCAGCCCCAGCCTAGCTCATCTCTCGATACACGCACGCAACCCCACCTGTCCGGCACATCGCTGTTTTCGAACCGAGCTTGCCCGTCCTGTTATCACACCCCACCCCGCTCTTGGACACACCCTCACACGCCGCCCCTACCGTCTGATCCACCGACGCGGTCCAGTTCGCGCGCGCAGCCCGCACAGTCCTCTCTATACATTCCCACGAACACACCACCACGGCATATGGTTGGCGCCCACGTTACCCGCTCTGCCTCCGTCCAAGAGCGGCGCTCCGCCAAACACGCGCTCTGGCTCTCGCGTTCTGCGAGCGAGCTGCACCGTACCACGTCCTCTATATCACGTTACCTCGTGCCCGAGTACGGTTCGCACCCCTCGTTGGGCAGATACACCCATCGTCACGACGGGCGCGAGCTCCACGTGGACACATTTCCTCGCTCTACGAGTCACTTGCGACAGTGGCATTCTGCGTCGCCGCTGGTGGACGCCTACCATGTACGTTCGGACCCGGAAGAGGATGTGGGAGGAACCATCATTTTCCAGCATCAGGATGCCGGTGTGATGCAGGAGTTGCCGCCGCCGTATCACAAGCTGATCGGATCTGGTGGGGAGGTGTAAAGTTGCCGATTGGAGACGGTAGCGTTGGTGATATAGGACGTGTTTCTTTGACCGGGAGAAGGAGAGCAGCACTGACCCAGTGTTGACCAATAGCAGTAGTGTTGTATGAAGGGATCACCTAGACTGATCAAGTTCGGTTCGTAGCAATCGAAGCGAGGAAACCATCACATTGATCGTAGTGATACAACAAGAAACAGGAGGGTGTTGGCTACTGCGTCTGAGCCCCATACCCCCTGATGCCCTCGGCAAAGTCCCACGACGTCTCGAGCTGCAATGAATCCGAGATCCGTACTCCAGCAGCTGTGATGGTAGCAAGTTGATACTAGACAGATGATAAGAAAGTGCTCGGAAACGTGGCCCGGTGGAAGAGAGATTAGGTGACAGACAAACCTTGTTCAAACTTCGAGCGTCACGGTAGAAAAGAACACGCATGCTGTCCTCCAATATTTTTCGTGCTTGTTCTTCTGTCAATACGTCCTCAAAGCCCTCGACGGCCTTGCGAAGTAGCGGTTGTGCGATGTAGCTCCCGTACCCGGTGGCAATCGTCGAAGCCGTATATGTGGTCCCCAGCAGATCGACATAAGACAAGAACCTACGCTCAACATACATCAGCCCCTCCAAGAAAACCTATGATGTCACCACGCACCTCTTGCCATCTTTCAACCCACCGATGATGAGCGAATTCCAGAGAGGATTGAGCTTTGAGCGCCGCCCATACATGACCTGTGACATGAACTCGTGTATCTCCACCGGGCCAAGCTCGTGTCCGTCCTGTGCTGCGATCTCCTCGACGGCGATATCGTCGAGTAATCGTTGTATGTACTGAAAGTCGGACATGTCGCCGCTCGCCCCGATGACGGTGTAATCCCCGACGGCCTGGAGACGCTGCACGTCCTTGAAGCGCGCAAGCGAGCCGTACGATGCTGCGAATGCTCAGAAATGGGCAGGCGATAAAAGACACGGACGTACCGAGGTTGTCGGCTGCCATCATGATGCCATCCTTGAATTTTATGGCGAGAACGCTCGTCCCGGTGACGACGGGTTGTTGTGTTCTTTGGACGCTGTCTGCGAACACATCCTTGGCTCGATTGTGGAGAGGGTAAGTCCCATACGGGTCGATCGCATCGTTTCTCTTTCAGCCAATGGATTAAAATGTGCACACTCGGGGAGTGAATGACTTACGGGGCGGCCCCAGTTGGTTGGGAAGTGGTCCATATGTGATGGTAGATGTTCAAGATCGACGCGCAAGCCCAACGCGTACGCTAGATGGTGTTTACGATTGTTTGTTGTATACTATCTTTGACTCCTGACATGACGACCCCGTACACGCCAACGCCAACGCCGTTCATCCAGATCGCTTCCTCTGCCGTTCCCCAGTTACCGACTCCCCCAACGCGTGGGCGGGGTGCAAAACGCGGCAGGAAACCGAGGGGCACCGTTCTCTCTTCTGGTCCCGCAAGCCACCAAGCCAGTGCTGGAACTGTAACACCGGGGGGATCTGTTGGAACCGGTACGGGAGGGCCACAGTTTACACCCGCGCAATGGGCCAGTCCAACCGTACCCGGTGTCGGGCCTTCGACGCCGCTCCCAGTTTCCGTAGCTCCGTCAGTGCCTGCAAGTCAACCCATTGCCGATACCTCAGCTAGCGGTCCTGGCGGAGCGAGCGATGCCGCTATGGACAGCGGGGACGAAGCTGGCCCTTCTAGCTCGACTACGATACTACCTGCAGTAGCGGCATCGACAATCGCCGCAAACAGTGCTACTGCAGCAGGTGGAAGCGCTGGCACTCTGAAATTGGGGGTTGGTGCCGGAGACGATGACGGCGAAGGAGAGGATGAACTTTTACCTGCGATGGCTGACGATGATTATTCGGCGCAGCTGTCGTGGCAGAGCGAGAGCAAGGACAATCTAAAGTGTGTATTTTACCCTCAGTCACAAGAGGATGGCCTCTGACACTTGTGTTGTAGGGTGTTGATGGACAACTTTAGTCCAGCCCAGTATGATCGTTTTGAGGCCTACAGACGACATGCGTTGCCTAAGCAGGCTGTCAGAAGGGTAGGTCTCGCTGAGCATACACGTTTTTCGTCCGGGATGACGAGTCCTGCGCATTCAAGGTAATACAACAGACTATGGGACAGCAAGTCTCTCAGCCTGTTGCGCAGATTGTCGCTGGCTTTGCAAAGGTGTTCGTGGGTGAGATGATAGAGAAAGGTAAGCCCGTTCTTCGTGTCCCTGCATGTGAACATGTTCAACTCGTATTTTGATTCCACGGTAGCTCGAGCAGTCCAAGCACGCCGAGGCGAGACTGGTCCGCTATCCCCTGATCATTTACGAGAGGCATACAGGCTCTACCAGGCCGAGACGGGGAGAGTAGGGAGTGCGAGAGCCGGAAGAGGCAGAAAGTTGTTCGTGAGATGAGCATCTCGGTCTGGCCATGCCTCCTGGTTGCTTTTCTTCGCCATTGTCTTATCCATGCTCCGGGAACAAAACATCCTGGGTGAATTAGTAGACCGGGGATGGATGTGACGACCCGTTTCGGATGAACGCTTGCGTACGTTCGATGATCATTTAGCATACGTTGACGCGAGTGTATCAAGCATTAATGGGGTAGTGGTAACCTGGGTCGTTGCCATCGACCCGCCGGGGGTTCGATTCCCTCTTAATGCATATGTTTTTTCTCCTTTTTCCTGGCGCTCGTGTCTACCCCAATAATGGGTATGATTATGCTCGTTGTGCCCTCCGATTCTGCTCCTCGTGCCCAGTAGGATCCCAGAGAAGGGGCGTGACAACCATGAGGAGCGTTACGGCTGTCACACAGATCTTAGATCAGCACATTTTCTAGTTGCGGCTCAAGCCGCTCAGCCAGTGACCGTCACCCCCGTCCCACTCAGACATGGCCGAACAAAAAGAAAACCCATACCTTGTACATCTCCCGCCGAACCAGAGAGGCACGGGCTCTGGAACCCCGAAAGCTGCTAACAGCGAGCCGCTCTTTGGTTTCATACCACGTAGGGTCACCGCCAATCAAGTCCGCAAGGCAGTGGTAAGGTCGACTCACCAGCAGTTCCAGTACCGAGCTCATACATTTGATGTACTCTTGCGCTTTCAGGAACACGACTTGAACCCTTTCACCAAAGTTCCACATACTCCTCAGTACAGGAAAATACTGGAGGCACGAAAGAAGCTTCCCGTCTATGCACAGATGGACGAATTTTACAAGATGGTGCGTCAAGAGCTAACCCTCAGCCCCAGTTGCACCACGACTGCCGTCCTGGTGTAATTCAATGTTTCGTCGAGGGTGCTGACGACATATTCGCAGTTCAACGCAAACCAGATCCTCGTCATGGTTGGCGAAACTGGATCCGGGAAGACTACACAGTAAGTTGGCGGCCGAGAGAGATTCCTTCTTGTCCATCTTTTTAAAAACCGTGCACTTATAGACCGGTCTCTTTTCGTCGATAGAATACCCCAGTTTGTCGCATTCTCGGACCTTCCCCACACCAAGGGAAAAATTGTTGCTTGTACGCAACCGCGACGTGTTGCTGCCATGTCAGTTGCTAAGCGTGTGGCAGACGAGATGGACGGTGAGTCACTACTCCTAATCTCAAATCATTGTATCCGCTTACATTTTCTGTACCTGTCGCCACGCTTTAGTTCAACTTGGACGCCAGGTCGGCTACTCGATACGGTTCGAAGACATGACCGAACCTGGTACCACGTTCCTCAAGTACATGACAGATGGTATGCTTCTTCGTGAAGCCATGAACGATCCCGATCTCAATCGCTATTCGACCATCATCCTTGACGAGGCTCACGAGCGAACCCTGGCCACCGATATCCTGATGGGTCTGTTAAAGTCGCTTGCTAAGAGACGTTCAGACCTGAAAATCATCATCATGTCCGCCACCCTCGACGCGCTCAAGTTCCAGAAATACTTTGGGATCAAAGAAGGATCTACGGCGCCATTGTTCAAGGTACCCGGACGCACGCACCCTGTCGAAGTCTTTTATACGCAGGAGCCTGAGCCTGATTATGTCGAGGCAGCGATTCGGACGGTTTTAATGATCCATCGTGCGGAAGACCCGGGTGACATCTTGCTTTTCTTGACCGGAGAGGAAGAGATAGAAGATGCTTGTCGGAAAATTAAACTAGAGGCCGACGAACTTGTCAACCAAGACTCCGAGTCTGTCGGTCCTTGCGTCTGCATCCCACTCTACTCGTCCCTTCCGCCTCAACAACAACAGCGAATATTCGACCCCCCTCCACAAGCCCAGACACCGGGTGGTCCTCCAGGAAGAAAAGTGGTGGTTTCGACGAATATTGCGGAGACATCCTTGACAATCGACGGCATCGTCTACGTTGTCGATCCTGGCTTCTCTAAGCAAAAGGTATACAACCCGCGCATACGAGTCGAGAGTTTGCTTGTGAGCCCAATATCAAAGGCGGCGGCTCAGCAGCGAGCAGGACGTGCTGGACGAACGCGTCCTGGAAAGTGCTTCAGATTGTACACGGAAAAGGACTTTATGTCCGAACTCGAGGAGCAGACACACCCAGAGATTCTCAGAAGCAACTTGGCAAATACTGTATTAGAATTGGTCAAGGCCGGAGTCAAGGTACGAGCCCTCGCTGACGGTTATTGGATAATCGCTTACGTGCTCTGTCCAGGATCTTGTTCGGTTTGATTATGTGGATGCCCCTGCTCCGGAAACCCTTATGCGAGCTTTGGAATTGTTAAACTACCTAGCGGCGCTGGACGATGATGGAAACCTTACTGCACTGGGGAGCATCATGGCTGAGTTCCCGCTGGATCCTCAGGTGTGTCGTCATTTATACGCTCCCGGAGACATTCAATAATACTGCTTTCAGCTTTCGAAGATGCTTATTTCGAGCCCTGAGTTCCTTTGTAGTAACGAAATCCTTACGATCACCGCAATGTTGTCTGGTAGGTGCCACAGTTGTTGTGCTTTGGAAAGATACTCATCTCAATTCTTCAGTGCCTAGCATATGGCTTCGACCAAATAATCAGCGTAAAGAGGCAGACGCTGCCAAGGCTTTGCTTACCGTCCCAGATGGCGATCACCTGACTTTACTTAACGTGTACAACTCTTATATGCAAAGTAAGCACTATTTGTGGTTTATTTTTCGCACCCATTGTTTACATGTTGTAGATAAAGGCGATAGGAATTGGACTTGGATCAACTACCTTTCTGCGCGTGGGCTTGCTCAAGCCGAGAACGTCCGCCAACAGCTTGAGCGCACTATGGAGCGTTACGAAGTGGCCATTCTATCAACCGCAGACGAGAGAAAGAGGTACATCAACATTAGGAAAGTACTGTGCTGTGGGTTCTTTATGCAAGTCGCGCACAAGGAGGGCGAAAAGGGTAACTATCTGACGGTCAAGGACAATCAAGTACGTCGTCCCTGGTAGTTTTCTTTCTGGTCAGGGTCGATTGACAAGATGACGGCGCTAGGTTGTCGGCTTACACCCATCTTGCGGCCTGGATACACAGCCAGAATGGGTCATCTTCAATGAGTTTGTCCTGACGACGAGACCTTTTATCCGGACGGTGACGGATGTCAAACCCGAGTGGTATGTCCATGTTGTCGTTCTCGCGTAGGGACGTCGAGTCTGATACCGGGGTTCACAGGCTAATGGAGCTTGCCCCCGTCTACTTTGACCCTGAAAGTTTTCCAGACGGAGAGGCGAAGAGAGTTTTGCAACGTCTTACCGCCAAGAGAGCGGGCAAGTTTGGACGTGTCGAGGAGAATGTGGGACCGGCCAAGAAAAAGCAGAAGAAGAGAGTCGTTGGCTGATAAATAGTGCCTTTTTGTCAAGCATCTGCTCGGGCTAGCTATTACATATATACAATGTAGATTTTCTTTCCCAATATGTAGACTTGTCCTTGGACTCGAAGAGAATCGGATGATCGGGATAAATAATGTAACAAAAATGGTATTTAGGTCAGATACAAGTCTACAGGTTGCTGCCTGGCGGCTCATATCCTCCCTGAAGCGGCGAACGAACCAAGCAAAGGCTATCATCATCTTACATTCCCTAACAAAGCAGCTCTGAAGCCATGAACGCAAAGGAACAACGCGCGCGCGCGCGCAGGTGTGTGGATCAGCACACGATGTGTGAGGTACCGCTGAAATGTGACATGTGAGCATCCCAGAGTCCGAGCACACGTTCGATCGTCTGAAGCACACTCACTCTCCACAACGATTACGGCCCGATATGACGCCCGGATCACGCTTCTCCACGTCGAGCGCGACATTGTGAAATGATCCCGGGGTTGGCAACGCAGCCACGATGGTTGCCATCCCGAGAAAAGTGAGAACGAATTTGTTGAACAGCATGGATGAAAACGAGGGTGAGTGCTGAGCGTAGGTGGTGACGCTGGACACTTTAGAAGTTGAGCGTGGAACGTGGAAACGCTGAACGCTGGGGCAGTGGAGGCTGTTTTGAGTATAAGGAAGGAGGGGAAATGCTTGGGATTGGAAAGGTCGAGGGGGTTTTTCAAGGTCGGAAACGCGTTGAAACGATCGCGGAGAAGTCAGAAGAGGCGTGCGGCGTCATGAGGGTACACATCGTACGCGACGCTTGACCACAGGTGTTTCTTTGTCCAGTGAAACGCCTTCGGCCGAGCCGCTGTCAAAATAAATGGCAGTTCAAAAATTCTTCCGTACCGAACGAGCCTAGAGGCTGAGATCCGAGATTTCATTGAACGAGCATCTGGGCGGCCCTTTGGATATATTGCAGCATATGTACTCGCGTACTAGCCAAATCAGTGAGAAGGGTTTTCCTTCATCTTTCCTCGGATGACTCTGATGCCAAACGGACGTTCCAGTAACCCAAGGAAGTAGATGGCGAGCGTGCGTGGACGGTCACCAAGAACATCCGAGCTCTAAAAAGTCGCCAAAAACAAATGGTCCCGAGGCACAGATGCGGCGGCAACGGTGAAACCAGATCTTGTAAAGACTTCAAGTTGAATCTGGGGCGATTCGGTGTAAGCGAACTTGATTGTACTTACTAAGTTATGGAGGAACCACCGGAGGGAGGTGCACTGCCAGGATCAACAGCTAATGTGAGTGAATATGAAGGATGTTCTAAATTTGCAATGCACCGACGAAATTCACTGGTGGAGGGAATAGCGAACACGCTATTGGCTCGAGCTCAGTGCCTAGATACTCCCAGTGGACCGAGCGTTCCAGGAACTTACAGATGTGAACTTACCTTGGACCAAGGATGCGGCCAGTTTACCTACCCGCCCGATTGTCGTTTAAATGAAATATTCGATATACTAGTACGTACTAGTAGGGTCGGCTTCACCGACAGTGTAACCTTGTTGGACAGATGGCCCAAAGCGATGTTGTACTTTTAGCGTAAACTGGAGGCTATAAGAGGGAGTGGTAAGTACATACTCAGCAATCGAGACTCGGGGGGTCGGGACCGCTGACAACTTGGCCCTTTTTCCAGCCCGGATCGGTGGAAGAAAAAAAAAAGATGGTGGCATGTCGGACGACGGCAAAGTGAAAATGACGCGCCGTCTTGCCTGGCACGTCTCACCCAAGGTTAAAATGGTCCAGGTGCACGACAGTTAAGGGGTCGCCACTAGAAAGCAGGCCTGCGTGTGATCGGCCCGATCAAAAAAATACTGTTTTGGCACGAGCGGGGACACTCTACGAGACACTTTAGGCTAACCATGCCGATCGGCGTTCCCGCAATCCAACTCTGAATGTCTCTAGTAATTTTGGAAGCGACTCGGATCTGGTCATACAGTCTTCGTACGGTCGCGTCAATATGTTGGCTCGCTCTTCGCGAACGTCGTGGACGGCACTGGTGAGATGGGTGCGGTATAACGGTAGTAAGCCAACGTATGTGTCTCTTTCCTCGTCCCACCGAGCCCGGCGAGCCGTGCCAAACCATTTGCCAGAGCTACATCACCCCAAAAGGCGGATGAAGACAATATAGCACCCGTCGTGCTGTCCGAGGCCGACATTGCCTCCATGGTCATCCCCGGCCGCGCATTGAACCCTCCAACGACAATTCATCGTACACACGCTATTCCTGTCGCCGAGGTTCACTTCCTGTCGCGCCACCACTACCCGCTCGACCTCTTTGCACATTTTGCCGGGCATGTGGCGAGCGCGTTGGGCATCCCTGCAACGCGCCCTATACCACTTCCGACACAGCGCTCGATGTGGACCGTCCTTCGAGGACCGTTCGTCCACAAAAAAAGTCAAGAAAACTTTGAACGACGCGTACACAAGCGAGTCATCAAGGCGTGGGATGCAGAGCTTCTAATCCCGCGACAACTTTATTCTATATTAGGCTCGCTTTCTCGGTCGGAAGAAATTTCGTTGTCCTTCACCACCATCTCAGGCTCAGCGCTCAAGTACGCAAAGCCCATTCAAATTACCTAGCTGCCTATTGTCAAGCTCTGAGGTCGACCGATAGAAGGCACCCCCGACCCCGGGTGCAGAATTATCAGAAGATGGGGCCAAACTATTACAGTAACTACATGACGAATTGATTTTGAATTGTTCCATCAGAGATAAATCACAGGTAAAGCCCCAAACTCACTCATAACGAAGCTCACAACTCGTCCACAACCCGATCCGAAAACCATGTTACATACTCAGCCTTGGGCAGGACGACAGGCACTTTGATCTGTCCGAGGTTTTTAATGCCCTCGTCAAGCTTCAGTTGCTGAAAGTCACTAAATGTCCCAGGTCGGACGAGCCGGATGGTTGGTTTGCTGAAGAGCCCTTGTCCCAAGGTCCGAACGATAACCCCGTTTGACCGTGACAGTTCGTCGATCACGCGCTCCGGCGCGAGTGCGAGATCAGGGACTGGGGGGCGATGTCCAGCGTGAAAAGAGTGTCACATGAGCAAGGGGCATAGGAAAAGGATGTGTGGGAAGCAATACCTTGCTCGCTGACAAGTTCGACAAAGAATCCAATTGTGGCAGGGACACGTCGATCGTCAATCGTCGCGGTCCAACCGACGATTTTCTCGAGCATATTCGGACCCACAGACGCCATGGCCGCCCTCAGCTCCTTTTCGGAGACCATGACATTTGGGAATCGGATGGCCACGCTGTCAAGTGGTTGGTGAGCGAACGCGTGTGAGTATATGAGAATGCTCACTTGCAGCGCTCGACGAATTGGAAGATTGGAACGCCATCTGTCGGATCGAACCCTAGAGATCTCCACCACGTCGCCGAGACGATACCGCCATAGGCCGTCTTGTATCGTCAGGACGAGTTCATATCGTTTTCCCACCTCAACTTCCCACTACAATACTGGTCAGCAAGGTTCTCCATTTCACGAGGGGCACTCACGAGTTGTGCGAGGGCACTAATCGAATCACTCTTGCTGATGTCTAAAAATTCGATGACGATTTTGTTATTTGTCTTGAATTGGTTCAACTCGACTGGGTTGTATGGATACCCAATCCAGGACTCCGAGCTGGCAAATCCAATAGCATGTATGTCCGCGTTGGGACCAAGGAACCATTTAGCCTATGCAGGGACAGTGAGGAGATCCAGTGATGCGCGGACAATAGACACACCAATGGGACAGACGTCGCAAAGGAACCACTAGCAGTAGCAGTGACTGAACGCAGGTTTGGCCAAACGTGACCACACCACCCTGGCTGAGAAGAGGGACGACCGAGACGACGCAGCTCCGCCGCACGTTCGGGGTCCGGAGAAATATTTACCTGCGTAGTTGAAATTCCATGATACTTTGATATGAATTTCGAGGGCCGGTACACACCTCCAGGTGATGCCGGACTTTGGCAATCCCATCCAAATCTGGGATAGTGCCGTTCGCGATACATTCCACCACCATGTCGAATTCTGCATCGAGATGGCGGATCATGTCCACAAACGTACCCATGGACACCATGCGCATAGCCTCAAGGGACCTGCTACCGACTGCAAACAGTGCATGTATGAGAAGGAATGAAAGCCGGTTCCCTATAAATCCAGCAGCATACGGTGCAGCGTGGTCGAGTACTGGGAAGGTGACGAGTCAGCATAACACCGAGGTTGCATGATTTGCATGATACCGAATGATGCCATCTTTTCTCCATCCTTTTCAGGGTCCAGACATAAGCCCATCCTCTCGTAGACGGCTGAAACAGAGGACAGGTTGATTGTTGCGACGTTGTCTTCATCCTCAACATCGATTTGACCGAACCGGTCAAGATACCATATGTGCGCTGTGGTGCGTCTCCGGAGAGGGTCAGAAATCGCCCACGATCCTCCATCCGAAGATCTGATTTTTGACAAGCAGTTGTATTTGGGAAAGAATTTCGGAAGACCACCGGACGTCGAGCTGGACGAGGTAAGATAATCGGGCAGTCCAGGGGCCAGTGAGTTCACTACAGCACTTGCTTTACATGGTTTCTCAAAAAACCTTGCAAGTAACGGTGCATATGAATCATAGGTTGTGAACTGAACTGTTTCTCGAAATGCCTGGGAAAGGGTGTTGTGGTCCATTCCATCGATGAGGCCAGTTGTCGCATGACGAAATGCTCCCAGCTCGGGTGCGGTCTGGGCGAATTGTGTGTTGCAGTTGGCCCTGACTATGCTGGAAAGAAGCTCGTCGGTTCGCCACCTCAATGGCTCCGAAAGCGATGTCGGATTAGAGAGAAGGAGATTTGAAAGACCCATGAGTGATGTGTACAGTGGGTGATTTCCATCGGCTTAAGTACCTGAGCGAGTGCCAGCGTTAAGTTGTCGGAAATAGATTGACAGCATGGCGTTTCAATCGAAGTGTCAATGTGACTGAAACGACTTTTGAGCGCACATCCTAACAGAATGCCCCACGACAGAATATTGAACCTATGTATTAATAGTGCGACGCCGAACGGAGACAAAGAATATAATGGAACAAACCTACATTAGGCCATACCCTCGGAATCAGCCCTAACCTGGACTCAGATACGAACGTGTAACTTAGAGCGAGTGCGGTAGCCGAGTCACCTGTCAAAAACCACTGGCATGGTTTGATGCATCGCTGAAAAGTCAATGTCCCGGCTAGCATTCCGGCTCGGCTCGAATTGGCGATAATCCGGATCCAAGCCAAGGCCGAATGCTGAGACCTGCCACTTGAGGTTTTGGTGGGTATCAAGTTATCCAGGCACCTCTAACGACCGGAGACACCGGATAGTGTAAGAGCATTTTACCTCAAACCGGCCGGGGCCCCTTCTCGGATGATCGGCGGCCGTGTAAGCGATCAAGCATCATGACCGGTACCCTTCGATCCTCAACACCCTCGAGAATATTGTGCGATACGACGACACCTCCAGTCGGCGATACAGCAAAGATGTGACCGATGCTCGGACACAGACAAAGATCTGAGCTCGGCACGGAAAATGGTGAAAGCCACTTGCGTTCAACGGACCACTGCAGAAACCACATTGAGCGGTTGAACATTATCCATTGAAAACGCGCCTACTATGGGCACAAGCGTTCGACACAACAATACATCCGACGATGAGATCAATGGGAAACCGTGCGCGCAGAACCGATAACAACGTCCCAACAAACTATCAGCCACTCAACTTGGAGCGAAACGAAAAGCCAATATTATTACCCAGGGCCAGGCAGGTGACAGAAGGGTAGAGCAAAGCAACACAGTGACAGAAGAAGGAAACGAGACAGACAGACAAGGATGGACATAATATGATACAAATACACGCACATACTAGCAGCGCGCAAACATGTTCAAGGGGCGTGGGTAACAACTTGCAATTATTCCCTGCCAAAATCTGTGGGGGACGAAAGACCTACTACTTCCATAGCGGGAATATTCGTACAACCCCCCTCCTTTTCCGACGTCGGAACCACCGCACGCGGCCGGGAAGCCTCACTCCGTAAGCGCACCCAACATCTTTTCCACCTCGATCATCGCTGGCCGCAACGGCGGTATCGCATTCCAACACCGGTCCAACATGCTCTAAAACGCCTCCTCCTGCACCACCGTCAAGCACATGTCCGGTATGGGCGGTGCCCCACGACACGATCGGACCCCGCGTAAAATGTCGAGCGTCACCGCACGGTCATTGTGGCGGCGTGGGTACGGTAGGTCGTTCGTGGCCACCTAATGACAACGACGATCAAGTTCGTCATATGCATAAGTAAAGAGAACATAGTCGTGACACAGGATGGATCGTGGACAATGGAAAGGCGCACCTCGAGACAGACACAGGCAAACGAGAACACGTCACTCTCCCGCGTAACCGGGCATGGCACACCGTCTTCGTCCTCGACGTGCCCAGTTGGGCGGCGCGCAATATGGCGTCGTTGAGTGAGAGTTCCTCGACGACCGTCGACAATCGGAAATCGGAAATCAGTGCATCCCCCTCGTCACTGATGAGAATATTGGTCTAGAAAGAGCGGTGTCAGTTGGCCGCTGACGAGGAAGACTGTGAGTGAGGAGAACGGACGCCTTTGAGGTCCCGTGGATCACGACGGGTTTCATGTGGTGGAGATAGCTCACGCCGGACGCGATTTGCTTCAGCTACGGATGCTGTCCGTAAATGCGCTGCTTTGTCGTCGGCCCCGCCTCACTTACCAACGCTAATCAGTCAGCGCGGGAGTCTTTTCGTTGAATGTACTGCATGATTGTGCCATTATTGCACCACGGAGATACCATCGCAATAGAGTGGACCGACTGAATGATGCCGGACAGAGGGTAAGGTATCCATCAGGGACACGATGGGGACTGCATACGATCGAACGGGACACAAAAAGCGAGCCGCTCTTTGGTTTCATACCACGTAGGGTCACCGCCAATCAAGTCCGCAAGGCAGTGGTAAGGTCGACTCACCAGCAGTTCCAGTACCGAGCTCATACATTTGATGTACTCTTGCGCTTTCAGGAACACGACTTGAACCCTTTCACCAAAGTTCCACATACTCCTCAGTACAGGAAAATACTGGAGGCACGAAGGAAGCTTCCCGTCTATGCACAGATGGACGAATTTTACAAGATGGTGCGTCAAGAGCTAACCCTCAGCCCCAGTTGCACCACGACTGCCGTCCTGGTGAGGCTGTAATTCAATGTTTCGTCGGGGGTGCTGACGACATATTCGCAGTTCAACGCAAACCAGATCCTCGTCATGGTTGGCGAAACTGGATCCGGGAAGACTACACAGTAAGTTGGTGGCCGGGAGAAGTTCTTTCTTGTCCATCTTTTTAAAAACCGTACACTTATAGACCGGTCTCTTTTCGTCGATAGAATACCCCAGTTTGTCGCATTCTCGGACCTCCCCCACACCAAGGGAAAAATTGTTGCTTGTACGCAACCGCGACGTGTTGCTGCCATGTCAGTTGCCAAGCGTGTGGCAGACGAGATGGACGGTGAGTCACTACTCCTAATCTCAAATCATTGTATCCGCTTACATTTTCTGTACCTGTCGCCACGCTTTAGTTCAACTTGGACGCCAGGTCGGCTATTCGATACGCTTCGAAGACATGACCGAACCTGGTACCACGTTCCTCAAGTACATGACAGATGGTATGCTTCGTGAAGCCATGAACGATCCTGATCTCAATCGCTATTCGACCATCATCCTTGACGAGGCTCACGGGCGAACCCTGGCCACCGATATCCTGATGGGTCTGTTAAAGTCGCTTGCTAAGAGACGTTCAGACCTGAAAATCATCATCATGTCCGCCACCCTCGACGCGCTCAAGTTCCAGAAGTACTTTGGGATCAACGAAGGATCTACGGCGCCATTGTTCAAGGTACCCGGACGCACGCACCCTGTGGAAGTCTTTTATACGCAGGAGCCCGAGCCTGATTACGTCGAGGCAGCGATTCGAACGGTTTTAATGATCCACCGCGCAGAAGACCCGGGTGACATCTTGCTTTTCTTGACCGGAGAGGAAGAGATAGAGGATGCTTGTCGGAAAATTAAACTAGAGGCCGACGAGCTTGTCAACCAGGACTCTGAGTCTGTCGGTCCTTACGTCTGCATCCGACTCTACTCGTCTCTTCCGCCTCAACAACAACAGCGAATATTCGACCCCTCCACAAGCCCAGACACCGGGTGGTCCTCCAGGAAGAAAAGTGGTGGTTTCGACGAATATTGCGGAGACGTCCTTGACAATCGACGGCATTGTTTACGTTGTTGACCCTGGCTTCTCTAAGCAAAAGGTGTGCCACTCGCGCATACGAGTTGCGGGTGCTTCAGATTGTACACGGAAAAGGACTTTATGTCCGAACTCGAGGAGCAGACACATCCAGAGATTCTCAGAAGCAGGTTGGCGAATACTGGATTAGAGTTGGTCAAGGCCGGAGTCAAGGTACGAGCGCTCGCTGACGGTTGTTGGATAATCGCCCACGTGTTCGTGTCTGGGACCTTGTACGGTTTGATTATGTGGATGCCCCTGCTCCAGAAACCCTTATGCGGGCTTTGGAATTGTTGAACTACCTAGCGGCGCTGGACGATGATGGAAACCTTACTGCACTAGGGGAGCATCATGGCTGAGTTCCCGCTGGATCCTCAGGTGTGTCGTCATTTATACGCTCCCGGAGACATTCAATAATACTGCTTTCAGCTTTCGAAGATGCTTATTTCGAGCCCTGAGTTCCTTTGTAGTAACGAGATTCCTTACGATCACCGCAATGTTGTCCGGTAGGCGCCACAGTTGTTGTGCTCTGGATAGATACTCATCTCAATTCTCAGTGCCTAGCATATGGCTTCGACCAAATAATCAGCGTAAAGAGGCAGACGCTGCCAAGGCTTTGCTTACCGTTCCAGATGGCGATCACCTGACTTTACTTAACGTGTACAACTCTTACATGCAAAGTAAGCACTATTTGTGGTTTATTTTTCGTACCCATCGTTCACGTGTTGCAGATAAAGGCGATAGGAATTGGACATGGAACAACTACCTTTCTGCGCGTGGGCTTGCTCAAGCCGAGAACGTCCGCCAACAGCTTGAGCGCACTATGGAGCGCTACGAGGTGGCTATTTTATCAACCGCAGACGAGAGAAAGAGGTACATCAACTAATGGAAAGTAAGGACTGTGCTGTGGGTTCTTTATGCAAGTCGCGCACAGAGGGCGAGAAAGGGTAACTATCTGACGGTCAAGGACAATCAAGTACGTTGTCCCCCGTAGTTTTTTCTTTCTGGCCAGGGTCGATTGACAAGGCGCTACGTCGTCGACTTACACCCATCTTGCGGCCTGGATACACAGCCGGAATGGGTCATCTTCAATGAGTTTGTCCTGACGACGAGACCTTTTATCCGGACGGTGACAGATGTCAAGCCCGAGTGGTACGTCCATGTTGTCGTTCTCGCGTAGGGATGTCGAGTCTGATACCGGGGTTCACAGGCTAATGGAGCTTGCCCCCGTCTACTTTGACCCCGAAAGTTTTCCAGACGGAGAGGCGAAGAGAGTTTTGCAACGTCTTACCGCCAAGAAAGCTGGGCAAGTTTGGACGTGTCGAGGAGAATGTGTGACCGGCCAAGAAAAAGCTGAAGAAGAGAGTCGTTGGCTGATAAATAGTACCATTTTGTCAAGCATCTGCTCGGGCTAGCTATTACATACATACAATGTAGATTTTCTTCCCCGATACGTAGACTTGTCCTTGGACTCGAAGAGAATCGGATGATCGGGATAAATAATGTAACAAAAATGGTATTTAGGTCAGATACAAGTCTACAGGTTGCTGCCTGGCGGCTCATATCCTCCCTGAAGCGGCGAACGAACCAAGCAAAGGCTATCATCATCCTACACTTCCCTAACAAAGCAGCTCTGAAGCCATGAACGCAAAGGAACAACGCGCGCGCGCGCGCAGGTGTGTGGATCAGCACACGATGTGTGAGGTACCGCTGAAATGATGTGACATGTGAGCATCGCAGAGTCCGAGCACACGTTCGATCGTCTGAAGCACACTCACTCTCCACAACGATTACGGCCCGATATGACGCCCGGATCACGCTTCTCCACGTCGAGCGCGACATTGTGAAATGATCCCGGGGTTGGCAACGCAGCCACGATGGTTCGCCATCCCGAGAAAGGTGAGAACGAATTTGTTGAACAGCATGGATGAAAACGAGGGTGAGTGAGCGTAGGTGGGTGACGCTGGACACTTTAGAAGTTGAGCGTGTGGAACGTGGAAACGCTGAACGCTGGTGCAGTGAGGGCTGTTTTGAGTATAAGGAAGGAGGGGAAATGCTTGGGATTGGAAAGGTCGAGGGGGTTTTTCAAGGTCGGAAACGCGTTGAAACGATTCCGGATAAGTCAGAAGAGACGTGCGGCGTCATGAGGGTGCACATCGTACGCGACGCTTGATCACAGGTGCTTTTTGTCCAGTGAAACGCCTTCGGCCGAGCCGCTGTCAAAATAAATGGCAGTCTAAAAATTCTTCCGTACCGAACGAGCCTAGAATCTAAGAGTCTGAGATCCGAGATTTCATTGAACGAGCATTTGGGCGGCCCTCTGTATTACGCTCGCGGCATATGCACTCACGTACTAGCCAAATCAGCGAGAAGGGTTTCCCTTCATCTTTCCTCGGATGACTTTGGTCTCGAACGGACTTTCCAGTAACCCAGGGAAGTAGATGGCGAGTGTGCGTGAACGGTCGCCAGAAACATCCAAGCTCTAAAAAGTCGCCAGGAACAAATGGTTTGAGGCACAGATGCGGCGGCAACGGTGAAACCAGATCCTGTAAAGACTTGAATTTGGGGCGATTCGGTGTAAGCGAACTTGATTGTACTTACTAAGCTATGGAGGAACCACTGGAGGGAGGTGCATTGCCAGGATCAACGCTAATGTAAGTGAATAAGAAGGGTGTTGTAAATTCGCAATGCACCGACGAAATTCACTGGTGGAGGAATAGCGAACACGCTATTGGGTCGAGCTCAGTACCTAAATATTCCTAGTGGACCAAGCGTTCCGGGAACTTCCAGATCAGTGAATTTACCTCCAAGGATGGCCAGTTTACTTACCTGCACGATTGCCGTTTAAATGAAATATTCATATACTAGTACGTACTAGTAGGGTCGGCTTCACTGACAGTGTAACCTTGTTGGACAGATGCCAAAGCAATGTTATACTTTTAGCGTAAACTTGAGGCTACAAGAGGGAGTGGTAAGTACATACTCAGCAATCGAGATTCGGGGCGCTGACAACTTGGCCCTTTTCCAGCCCGGATCGGTGGAAGAAAAAAGATGGCATGTTGGACGGCGGCAAAGTGAAAATGACGCGCCGTCTGCCTGACACGTCTCACCCAAGGTTAAAATGGTCCAGGTGCACGACAGTTAGGGGTCGCCGCTAGAGACAGGCCATCGTAGGATCAGAACGACCATCTTCTATCCCGAAGAATTACTAGTGGCTCTAGTCTGAGTACTCGTGTCGGGCCATCCATTTTTGGCGCCTCTTTGAAGGCTTGGACGGGCTTCGTTCTACTAGGGAAGTGTTCGCACACCCAGTACTTCACCGGGTGCCCTTCCTAGAACGTTTGCTAGTTCGCGACTATTAGTTAGGTCTGACTCACGGAGACTCAGAGTCCGCGCGCTGCGGCTAAAAGGAGATAGGGGGAGACTCGACGGGGTAATTAGTGTCTCTCCTGGCTATCCACCTGAAGTGGGCTGCTGCCAGAACCTGAGAAGCGGTTCGCAAATCTTTGCAGTCCACGGGGACTTCGAATAAGCGTCTCCGATCAAAAAAATACTGTTTTGGCACGAGCGGAGACACTCGGCGAGACCCTTTAGGCTAACCATGCCGATCGGCGTTCCCGCAATCCAACTCTGAACGTCTCTAGTAATTTTGGAAGCGACTCGGATCTGGTCATACAGAGACTCTTCGTACGGTCGCGTCAATATGTTGGCTCGCTCTTCGCGCACGTCGTGGACAGCACTGGCGAGATGGGTGCGGTATAACGGTAGTAAGCCAATGTATGTGTCTCTTTCCTCATCCCACCGAGCCCGGCGAGCCGTGCCAAACCATTTGCAGAGCTAGATCACCCCAAAAGGCGGATGAAGACAATATAGCACCCGTCGTGCTGTCCGAGGCCGACATTGCCTCCATGGTCATCCCCGGCCGCGCATTGTACCCTCCAACGACAATTCCTCGTACACACGCCATTCCTGTCGCCGAGGTTCACTTCCGGTCGCACCACCACTACCCACTCGACCTCTTTGCACATTTTGCCGGGCATGCGGCGAGCGCGTTAGGCATCCCTGCAACGCGCCCTATACCACTTCCAACACAGCGCTCGATGTGGACCGTCCTTCGAGGACCGTTCGTCCACAAAAAAAGTCAAGAAAACTTTGAACGACGCGTACACAAGCGGGTCATCAAGGCGTGGGATGCAGACCCGGTTGTCGTGGATAGGTGGGTACGCTACCTGCGGAAACACCAGATGCCGGGTGTTGGCATCAGAGTTACGACGTGGGAGAGGGCACCGTTGGGTGTTGGCAAACAGATATTTGAGCAGGCGATGGAGAAGATACGCCCTGACCCAGAGGAAATCAAGGCTCTGGCGGAGAAGATCGTGGAACAGGAAATGTCGGCGACTAGCGAGGAAGAGCAGTCGCCCACAGGAAAATCCCCCATCCCAAAGCAGTCGTGACGTCGTTCCCTCGAGCCTTTGTGCTTCCATGACATTCTCATCGACATTGGATGTACTTAATTCTCGTCAACAATGCTATTAGAACTATCAATAGCTACGGCGGAAGACATGATGTACAATATGGCATACCCAGGGAGGAGTGATGTGTAACAAGATGGTAAACTCGGCGATGAGCGTCAACGAATGCAACCTACACTTGTCACTTTTCAAATTGATCTTTGACATATTGCCGAAGTATGTTCGTTACTTCACGTTTCACTGCTGGAGGCATGTTTGCTGTAGGTAGCAGCATGAGGCACGTTATAGTACCAACCCTGGTTCTCATGTATCATTACCTTGTGCGGGCGGGGATACCTCCTCTAATATCCCCCGAAAGGATAGCGTGTCCATCGAGCGTGCGCGTTCTGTAAAATCATTCACCAGCTCGTCCTCCCACGGAGGAAAGCCAAGGATACCCTTTGCGCGGTGACGTATCTCATCTACCCATCCGTTCTCCGAAAGCTTGGACGTGAGGAGACGAAGAATTCTGGGACCGGGACGACGTAGTAAGACTTGAGTCGGTTGAGTCTTCGAGAGACCAAAGCGTACCTATCCCATTCTCCACTTTCGACCATGCGACGGTGAATTTGGACGTAGAATTCGTCAGTCTCAGACGTTGGTTTGGACATGTGTGGTGCCCCTCCCGCTGGGAGGCTGACGGTGGGGTTCTGGATCAGTCAACACCAAGGAGGGGTTCGCTATAAGCAAACCGGGCAGGGAAGTACTTGTCATAATCCCACGTGGCGTCTCGCTCAACTCCCCATTTCCTTTTTGTTGGACGTCCAGCGTCTCAGATGCCGACTCGCAGAAACCACACATCACTGATGCCGTCTATCGACGGCTTGCCTCATTAGACTGGTCTGGTCACCAGACTACACTGATGCGACCATTGACAATCCTTTCGCAATCGACTGTAACTCGCTGTCAGCTACCTCACGTCTCCCGTCTTTCCATCTGTACATTCTTTCGCTGTTCGTGTCCTCTATTTTATACGTTTGACATATAACAATCCACAGAAACCGCTCTCGAATCTTCTCATCTGCTCGCGTTCACAATCCCATGGTTGGGCCTGGACCCAACGAACAGACGCCTTCCTCCCGGGCCGTTCAGCTGTGCCCTGCACCTAGGACTGTACTGTACAGCCCTGTCAGTTTCACCGGAGGACATCAAGCAACGCTCGAGCACTTGCCTTGCACGCTTCGCCGCACCAACGTCGATATTTCCCATCCCAACTCTCCAGAGGACACCGGACAGGGCCTGCCGATGTCAATTTCGCACTTTCCAGTTTTCCATAATGTCTATCTGGGCGCGCCTGTCACAGAGATATCGGACAGCCTTTCGTCTCCATCCAGGATGCAAAGCTCACCCCGTCGGCTGTAGTGGGCAGTCACGGCGCGAGATGACCCCCATACCTTTCGGTTCCGCGTGAGCGGATATCTTTACACTGGGGTAGATGACGACGGGGTCATTTCTTCCATCGACCCTGAACAAGGTGTGGAGTGGATAGCCACCTACCAGGAATATCGGGACGCATACACGTGAATGGAACTCATTTTCCCGGTGATTCCGTGTTCTACTGAGCGTTAACTGTTCAGTACCAGTCCAGCCAACCATGAGCACCATGGGTGGGCAGCCACTGACGCCCATTCCGGTCATGTGGTAATTAGTTTTCGTCTCATGACACCACCGCTTTCTGATCTGTGTGGCAGATTGAGATCAAGCTAATTAAAAAACTGCTTATCGGCCCCGAAATTTCAACTGCTCGATTGTTCCAGTTTGAGCAAATTTAAGAACGAGAGACTGTATGTGAAGCCAGTGTCAGTTGTACAAAGTTGCCGTGTTTCAATATTTCAATGCTGCTGCCTAGTATAAGGAGAATCAAATCAGGGTTTTGTTGATCGCACACTGCAATCGAACAAATTTTTGAAAATAGTACGCGTGCCAGATCTAGAGTTGCCTTCTGACTGATAAATTGATAGTAGTTACCACGCCAGTCTCGCCTTTGATTAGGGCCGTCCTTTTGCCTCGCGCTACCTCCGCTCAGGGGCTCGTTCCGAGCAGTTCGTCGCGCTGCTTTGTCGGGTGGCCCATGTATGTCCCTTGATGCGTTATCATTAGTTCGCTGATGTTCTTCGTCCTCAGCTGTGAACGACTTCAGTGCGACAGCGTCGCTCTTCGCGTCATCATCGCCATATCGCCTATCACCCTCAACGCTTCGCTGGCTCTCTGCTTAATGTGTCTGCACCGCCTGGTGGCCCTCCGACTGGCTGGTCTAGTGTCGTTGGGGCCATCTTTTCGTGGTCGCGGCACACGTGTATGTGCGTGTCATCTCCTGACTCAGTTCTACACCACCTAACCCGACCGCTACATCTGCGTGGGCTCTCAACGGACCCTGAGGCGTTCAAGCTGTTTGTCGACTTACCATTGACACCGCGGCCTCCTCGACACAGATGATTCACACCAGAACATGCTCTCGCATACTCGACCGCAGACCTTGCCAACATATGGCGGTAACGCAATTCTCCCTCTCATTGCTGCAGAGTATACATTGCTGCGGATATGCTGGACTGTTCAAACCAATCCCGCTATGAATAGTATGATAATAATACGTTTTTTGGGGCCATTGAACACGTTTGATGGATAAGTAATTATGTCGTGGGTATTATTTGTATGCGAACGCTTCTGATGTGAACATCCCCAGAACTCCAGCCATTGATCAATCGATCACTGCAGCTCACTGGAACCACCCCCACAGCTACTGCCAATATGTTGATGGCCACTATGGAAAACTCGTGAGCAATCCGGGACACAGCGAATATGCATTGCATGGACACTCACTCGCCCGAGAAGCCGCACGTGTCGGCATCAGCGGCACGCTTCGCGAAATCGTCCGAGGTACGCTTGGTCACGCCCGGAGGAACCGTGTCAAGGGCAATGTTGGTGGGAGATGCAGCCGCAGCAGCGACGATGCCGAGGAGCATGAGCACGAGCTTGTTGAACAACATGCGTAAGGTACGAGTGGGTATGTGGAGAGGTTCGCTTGGGTGGGGGGGTTTGTGAAACCCTGTTTAAAAGACGCAAATGCGTTACGGCAAGGGAAGGCTATGCCACTATGGTCAGAGCGCTTTCGCCATTGAGTCGGCACGTCCAGAGACAGATCTTTGATGGGTCGGTAACCACAACACTTCGTCACATCCGATGCAAAGTATGAGTTAGACCTGGCAAAGGGACTCCCTGCTAGCGCATACCTTTCGGGATAGAGATATGTATTACTAGGGAATAGGTTATGGTGAATCAAGGTAATTTGGGACTCGGATCAGAAATGCTATGTACGTACCATCCCTTTACCACGAGGGCTATAGCCTGAGTCATGTACCGTCACGGATTACATATGTGGCACTGGACCAACAATAAAGCCAAATGCAGATTCAATCTTGGGACTCATCATGATGCGTCGCACACGGCCAGGGCTCTGACAGTGAGGTGGGTGCCACTATAGATGTTGGGGTTGTCTTTCACCGCCGTTGTGCTCTCTATCCTTCATTGACATGCTCTACACGGTGTGAAAGAGTAGATTATAGTCATGTCTGCCTGCTTTGAACCAATTAGTGTGTCTGCACCGTCTGGTGGTTGTCGTTTGGGCCGTTTGGGCCACCTGGTGGGCCCGGATCACCTGGTATGTGCATGTCATCCCCAAAGATCTCCTGACTTGGTTCTGCACTGGCCCATCATCACCTAACCCGGGTACCGCTAGGCCCGGATCTGCGTGGGCTTTAGACGGATTTTGAGGCGTTCAAACTGTTCGTCGACTTGCCATTGACAGTCCTGCGAGAAAGTGTTTTCGTAGGACCCTTCTGTAATTGCCTTTTTTATCGACCTTTGAGAGCTCTGATTGGACGTACGAAAGAGCATCAAGCGATAACGTCATAAACTGCTCCCAGAACAACACTTGCTCGACCACATGTTCAACATTTCCAGTGTGTGGCAGTCAATGTTATTCCGCCTCTTATTACTCCAGAGCATACATTGCTGCAGATAAGTGTCTATAGTGATTGAGATTATCTCGAGCGCTGTGACTTAATAGTAGTGGGATAGTAGTGCGCTTTGGGGGTCCTCGAGAATATGCTTGGTGGATAAATAATTATGTTGCGAGTGTATGCAATCACTTCTGATGCGCACATCATCAGCTCAACTCCCTGCAGCCAATATGTTGTGTGCCACTACAGAAAATCTTGTGAGTAATACAAGACACACAGCGAATACGCAATGGACACTCACTCATGCGAGATGCTACAACCACGGTGACTGAGAGAAGGCCCGTCGACATCAGGAGCACGCTTGACCACGCCATCCGTGTCAAGGACAATGTTGGTGGAAGACGTCGGCAATGCAGCCACGGCGGCGACGATGCCGAGGAGCGTGAGCGCGAGCTTGTTGAACAACATGTGTGAGGTACGAGTAGGAGGTTCGCTTGGAGGGAGTTTGTGAAAACAAACAGTCCTCTTAAAAGATGCAAATGCGTTACGGCAAGGGACGGCTATGAGTAGAGGGCTTTTGTCACTCGGCACGCCCAGGAACTCTTTGATATTGGTAACCACGGCACTCTGTCATGTCCGATGCAACACAGGGTTAGACCTGGCAAAAGGATTTACCATCCCTTACCACGCACGCCGAAGTTGGCCATAGTATGATACCGTCGCAGATTATGTGGCACTGGACAAAATAAAGCTAAGCCGCAATGCAGCTTCAATCTTGAGACATGCTGCTCGGACATGGGTGGGTGGTAGTGTCGAGGTTGTCATTCACCGCCGATGTGCTCTGCATCCTTCATTGATATGTTCCACAGGGTGCGAAAGAGTAGACCATTATGAGTCATGTCTGCCAAATGAATGTGCTTCCAACAGCGTCACTGTTGCTCTCTAGATCTAGGCAACCAGACACTCAGGGTTAGTCTCCATTTTGGACTTTGTTTTGTTCGTTATGGCACACTTACAAACAAAAATTCCCAGTCGAAGGATCGAAAATCTGGCCATACTTAACTCTCCACCATATAGCGAACGTTATTTTACAATGGACCTTGTGCAAAGAATCAAGCCTCTGCTACAGTGCGTCGTTATATGAACGACAATGGGTTTTCGTGTTAGACATAGTCTCACGATCAAGCACTTTGAATAGCTTATTGAGGATCAAGGACCAATGGGGATTCTGACAAGTAAGTACTCGGAGTCAGAACAGTCGTATAGCACTGAAATGGTGATGACGAAATAGAACCTTGGATGTGCTCTTATCGCCGCAATAGACACAGCAGCCGACATCAGGCTGACAAAGGAGATGGCTGTGACAATGCTTCCCATGTGCCGCTTTCACTTAGCGTCAAGGGTGGCTTGATCTGTCCAGAAAGTCCCTCCGCCTTCCATGCCTCAAATCCGCCTACCATATCGGTTGCATTTAGCAATCCCACGTCATGCAATGCTGCTGCTGCAAGGCTGCTCGCGTGCCCATCTTCGCAATACACGATTATCCTCAAATCATACCGATCGGCTATGGCTAGTCTTGCCTCGCTCCTCGGATCAAACCGCCACTCGAGATCGTTGCGTTCTATAATGAGGGAGCCATGGATACCGCCTGAGCGCGCGCGTTGGGAGGCAGGGCGTATGTCGACGAGGAATACAGGTATGGGATATGTTGGGTCATGGAGAATTTCCCAAGCTTGGTGTGGGGTGACACGTTGCAGGCGTGCGCGAGCTGCCGTTACCAGTTGGTCGACGCTTCTCGAGCCAGGGGGAGGAGAGAGGGGGTTGAGGGGTGCACGGACAGATTTTGAGAGCACATCCCAAAGAGCGGCGCTATCATAGGATGATCCGCCGACTTCATGTACGGCAGCTACAAGGAAGTTTCCATGATTGGTGACGGAGGCGACACGACCAAGGAATTTGGAGCTGAAAAGAAGGACTGCGCGTTGGACGTCGTCATCCTCTGCACCTGTAATGACCAGGGTGTTGGTATTTGTGGGAGAGGTAGCCGACGGAGCGCCAGTCGTCCCTATTGCGAAGAGGTGGCGGGATGGTATCCGTGCGCGGATGAACTCTGCTACACGGCGCAGGAAGACATCGTCGTCCTTCTTGGAGAAGGTGAAGTAAACACCAATTTTCACGCCTTCGATTGTCGTCGCTTTCGTGATGGCACGCAGGGCAATGCTATGTGCGACTTCATCACGTACGCTATCGAGCGTACGGTGGGACGTATCCTCAGCGGTGGATGAGCGGGGGGATATTTGAGCTCGCTTCTCATTCCCAGAGGCTACGCTGCCCACGCTGGATGGTTCCGAGGATGGCATGGAGATACTGGCAGGGTTAGACTGGAGTGGTTAGTATCAGATCTGGATTATAGATATTGGCGCCGACGAACTGGTTACGACGTGCGCTGGGTCGGCTGCTACTAGTCTTGGCAGCGTTTGAGCGACTTTATCAGATCTGGAGTGCGGCGGCGGCGGATTCACTAGTGAGCTTGCCCGCAGGAGACTCGATTTCGTCCCACGGCGTCGGCCCGGCTGCCAAGCCGAGCATCATTATGGCTCCACACCTTTTGCATACACGTTCAAGCACGAGATCTTCCCCGGGTCTTGAAACGTTCTACTGAGCCCACCTGCCCTCTAAACTGCCCACCCGGTCCTCACCACGCGGCCAGTAGCCATACTATCTCACCTTGGCCTTTGCGCCAAGTTGGAGCCATGTATCTCCCTCTCTTGGACGTAGGAGAGCCGTTCTCTCCCTTCGCTTGGATTAGGGATGCCATGCAAGCATTTGTGGTCTATCTTTCTGTGTTCTTCACCTCTGCCTGCGGTGGTCTCTTGGCTCAAAGCACTACCCCGAATGCCAGTGTGCCAGGTGCCAACGACGGTCAGTACTTGATCGGCGTCGGTATTGGCGATGTCACTGGGTATGTCACTCGCTTCTCTGCTCTTGTATGCGCTCCGGGTCTAATCTCTGTCGAACAGCCCAGTCGTGGAGACTAACATGATGGCACGTGTCATACCGTTTGACCCTTGCGGCCCTATGTCTCATTGTCAATGTTGTAGGGATACGCCTCATTGGCTCAGACCGACACGGGTCTGCATATGCGCCAGCGTTCTCGTGCATTCATCATCGCAGACCCGACTTCGCCTACCTCTCGCGTTCTCCTCATCTCTTCAGACATTTGCATGGGCGACACTGGCGTACGCCGCTCCATCCTCGACGCTCTCTCCAACGATCCCGTTCTCGGGGGGTTGTACACGCCGTCAAACACAGCCCTTGTCGGAACACATTCCCATTCGGGCGTCGGTGGGTACCTTGAAGACCTCCTTCCTCAGATCACAAGTTTCGGTTATGTCAACCAGACAGCACAAGCGATCGTAGATGGAACCCTCAATGCGATACGTAAGGCTCATGCTTCCATTGCTCCTGGGTCCATCAGTGTTGGCAACACCACTCTGCTGGGTGCCAATCGTAATCGCAGTCCTAGTGCGTATGCAGCTAATCCGGCCGAGGAAAGAGCAAAGTACCAGTACGATCAAGACAAGGAGATGTCCGTCCTTAGGTTGGAGGATGGGAGTGGAAACCCCAGGGGGTTGATCAGTTTCTTCCCTGTGCATGGAACCAGCTTGTACGAGGTACGTTGAATCATTTCACTGATTAAGTGAAAGATACGTCGAGGTGTTGACATAATGAATGAAGAACAATACTCTGGTCAGTGGGGACAACAAGGGCATGGCCGCATATTTGTATGAGTGTGAGTGACTCGCAACTTTGTATCGAATATGACTCACAACGAACTTCATCGCTTCTATGTCTCCATCGTACACTCTATTACTACAAATACCGCTTACAGCGTATGTCGAGCCAAACTCTGTTCCCGGAAATAACAGCTTCGTGGCCGGGTTCGTTCAGTGTATGTCCTACATATCTTATACAGTCCATCTTTCATCACACTCTCCATGCGTCGGTTTATTCCCCCCGAACTCGCTTTTGGCCATTAATCATCATGTTCAATATGCCAACTAATGCTGTTCTATTCCTCGCTAGCGAATGTCGGTGATACTACTCCAAATACGTGAGTTATTTCCCAGCTACTTATTTAATAAAGTGATCGACATCCTGCATGCCATTAGCCTGGGCGCATACTGCGAATCTCCTGGCCAATCCTATGACGGCCAACTCTGCGAGTATGAACATTCGACATGTGGTGGTTATGTTCAGGATTGTCACGGTCGGTCCGTGAAGTTTACGCCTGGCACATCTGTTTTCTGCTCACCGTTGGCGTTCCGAAATGCACAGGGGGCCCGGCTTCCGCACCTCGGACTTCGCTTCTAACTTCTTGATTGGGCGTGCCCAATTTGAAGCTGCGCGTGAAGTCATGGAGTCGTCAGCACCAAAAGTCATCTTAACAAACCCAGACACTACCATCGAAACCACGAACACGACAGCCTTGGCGCGCGTGAAGGGTTTTGTGAGGAGTGTTCATGTTTACATGAATATGTAAGCCGTCCATTTCAGTGCGAATTCTGAAAGTGTTCCTCGTATCGGGATTTTTAATCCACGCAATTTTGGGGCAATAATCGTGGTGTCTGATATATTAATCATTCCCAGGATGAATTATACGTTTACATTGCCCAACGGGACCAGTGCAACTACCTGTCCTGCAGCACTAGGTCCGTTCCGTTCCCGCCTGTCTATCCGTCGTTCATGCCAAGTCGACCTATTTCTGCAGGGTATGGCTTTGCTGGTGGAACGACGTCAGTCTACGCTTCCACTCGAGGGAGGTTGCATTGCTCATGATGTCCTCTATCGTTCACTTTCACTTTCCTTTGATCAAATTCCACTCAAAAAGTGACGGCCCCGGTGCATTTGATTTCGTCCAAGGCGACAACTCATCCGTGGGTCAGAATCCATTTTGGCAAATGGTCAAGGGTATATTCATTTAATCCCTTTCCCCGTGATTCTCACTAAAAGATAAGCTGTCCAGGTGCTGTTACTCCACTCCCGTCACAAGAGCAGATCGATTGCCAATATCCGAAGCATATCTTGCTAAATACCGTGCGTTGCAATTTAAGTCGTCTGTAACATTAATCCACACATGTATATAGGGCTATGCCAGCACACCGTATCTATGGTCACCACACACGGTTGATGTCCAAATGCTCCGCGTCGGCAACTTTGTTGTCCTTGTCATGCCTGGGGAGCTAACCACCATGGCTGGCCGGAGATTGCGGTATGTTTATCTGTTTCTAAGAGTTCGTAGCGATCTGATCCCTGCTTGTTCGTTGACCCGAACCCATGCTTGGGGACATTAGTGAGGCTCTGCGTGCTCGACTGATCTCGTCTGGCATTCTTGACAACTCAGCCTATGTTGTCATCGCTGGTCCTGCTAACACTTATGGACATTATGTCGCAACACGCGAAGAATATTCCGTTCAGCGATACGAAGGAGCGTCGACCATTTTTGGGCCCGGTTAGTCAAATATTCCACAAAAAACTTCAATGATTGACTTGATCGGGGACATCCAGCGACGCTCGAAGCTTATATCGATCGGTACAGCGCTCTCGTGGAATATCTTGCTGACGACGTCGTCGCAGGGTTGCCGACGTCTGATGCTCCCCCACCCGAGCTAACATCAGCTGCAATTTCGTTGCAGGTATGTTCACCATGGTTCCAAATTGTTATATATTACTTCCTATCTTCTCTACATCTACCGCTCGCTCACGCATTACGTTGTAGAAGCCAGTCATTGTCGACCACGCTGGATTCAACCAATTTGGATATGTCTTGGCGGATGCGAAGAATACAACATATTCTGCGGGTGATACTGTCACCGTGCAGTTCGTAGGGGCTAATCCGAGGGTGAGAGTCCTTGTTCCGTGTGTGTAAGATCTAACAACGTCTTCATGTTTCGGCGTGACAGAACAATCTCCGCCTTGAAGGCACGTTCCTTACTGTCGAGCAGTTAATTGACGACACCTGGACGACCGTACGAACGGACTCCCATCCATCTACCGTCTATCAGTGGAATAGGATGAACACTCTGTTGGGCACGAGCACTGTCAATATAAGCTGGTAAGTACCACTTTTCACCATCTTGCACTTTTGGTCGACCAGTTCCTCTATTACTGGTTTGCTTTGAACCGCATATATTTCCCCAATCGTTTACCTTGTCCATTTCTAGGACGATCGAGGATGGTACGCCCGGTGAGTGGATGGCTGTTTCGTGCGCGTTCGGGATCTAATGGACGGCTTTCTATAGCTGGAACATATCGAATTACGTACTATGGCGATGCCAAACCACTTTGGGGGGCGATCCAGCCCTTTACGGGCACCTCTTCTACTTTCACCGTTGGATGAAGCAAGCGAAGTTGTGGGATGATGCACGATGTTGTAAGGTCTCATGGTTACTTGTCGGATATGTATGTACGGCTGCTTGTCATAGACTTGTAGAACACTGAATGGGCGCTGCTGTGCAGCATGAATGGGTACCAGATTAGCCTTATGAGAGAGGGGACACGGATTCGGTCGGCGACGGTCTGCACAGGTGGGCAATTGGGCAGCGTGTGGTTTGTCAGTCATCGAGATTAGTGCAAAATAAAGTATTGGTCTCGAAGCTGACTGCACTCGGAATCTCACATTATAAGTGGGTTAGCAGGGTTCAACACTATCATGAGTAACGCCCTCAAGGTAGTCTGTTCGAACTCAAGCATGTCACCTGTCACTGTTTCCACTGGCAACTTGAAATCCAGATGACCAAAATTCTTTGCGGATGTCGCTGTACCTACGCTCGTTTCTAGTCTGCCACCAAGAATGGCGACTCTGAATAAACAACCCTGTCGTTGTACATATACAAGTGAGTGGACTTGGCGGAGAGCCTATCACGGCACGTAACCACCCCAGATCTGAGCAATGAGCATGTTCCCAGAGAACTCTATCTTTTGTCGCCCCGATGAGCGTTCTTCTTGGGTATCCAAATTTCCAGGGAGCAGCCCTGCAATCTGTGAGGTATCCACCCCGTCTGAACCAAGTAGTCTCTCTTCGACGTCGTCTGAATGTATTGGACTTGCCCACAGATCACCAGCAACAACCCAGCGTTTTGGGCGATGAAATAGACCGCCTGGGTTTTCGGAACCCGCCAGGGTGTCGCAATGTGGGATGGTGCCGGTCCATCCTGCTCTACTGGGAGGTATCCGTCGTGGGCTGTTATCGAGGTCGGCTCACTGGCCATCGTTTAATAATGTTTGGGGAAGACCTCCTCATATACAATTCACACGCACATGCATTCGCCTTGAACTCTGTTACATAATCACATTGGGGTACATTTTCTCGTCTCTTTCGTTCTCCTCTGTGTTCTCCCACCGTTTGTGACGAATTGTTCCACGTGTGAGCACATAAGTAGGGACAGAGAAAAACGGGTATCAAAATTCAAAACAATCACCGGTCACTCTGACCCATGTTGAACGCCGTCAATGGCGGTGAAGCCCAAGAACACCAGAGCTCACTCATCATGGACGGAGCTCACAACTCATCCACAACACGGTTCGAAAACCATGTGACGTACTCAGCCTTGGGCAGGACGACGGGCACTTTGATCTGTCCGAGGTTGTTACTGCCCTCGTCAAGTTTCAATTGCCGAAAGTCACTAAATGTCCCAGGTCGGACGAGCCAGATGGTTGGTTTGCGGAAGAGTTCGTTTTCGAAGGTCCAAGCGAGATTCTTGTTTGATCGTAACAGCTCGTCAAGCACACGCTCCGGCGCGAGTGCGAGATCGGGGACTGGGGAACGATATCCTGGGTGGAAAACAAAGTGTTGCATGGGCAAGAGGGATAAGGAAAGGATATGCAGGAAGGGATACCTTGCTCACTGGCGAGCTCGACAAAGAATCCAATCGTGGCAGAGACCTGTCGATCGTCCATCGTCGCGGTCCAATCGACGACTTTCTCGAGCATATTCGGACCCACGGACGACATCGCCGCCCTCAACTCCTTTTCGGTGACCATGAAATATGGGAATCGGATGGCCACGCTGTCGAGCGGTTGGTCAGCGAACGCGTGTGGGTGTATGAAAGCACCCACTTGCGGCGCTCGACGAATTGAATGATGGGAACGCCATCTGTCGGATCGAACCCAGAGACCTCAACCACGTCGCCGAGTCGATACCGCCATAGGCCATCTTGTGTCGTTAGCACCAGTTCATATCGTCTTCCTACCTCAACTTCCCACTGCGATACTGATCAGCAAGGCTCTTCATTTCACGAGGAGCACTCACGAGTTGTGCGAGGGAACTAATCGAATCACTCTTGCTGATATCCAAAAATTCGATGATGATTTTGCTATTTGTCTTGAACTGGTTCAATTTGAGTGGGTTGTAAGGAAACCCAATCCAGGACTCCGTGCTGCCATAGCGAAGAGCACATATGTCCGTGTTGGGACCAAGGAACCATTTAGCCTACGCAGGAATAGTGAGGAGATCCAGAGATGATACGTGGACGATAGACAAACCAATGGGACAGACGACGCGAAGGAACCACTAGCAATACAAGTGACTGAACGCAGGTTCGGCCAAACGTGACCACACCACCCTGGCCGAGAAGACGGGCGACCGAGACGACGCAACTCCGCCGCACGTTCGGGGTCCGGGGAAATATTTAACTGCTTAGTTCAGATTCATACTCTGATATGTATTTCGATGGCTGGCACCGACCTCCAAGTGATGCCGGACTTCGGCTATCCCATCTAAATCAGGGATAGTGCCATTCGCAATGCAGTCCACCACCATGTCGAATTCCACATCGAGGTGACGGATCATGTCCACGAATGTACTGATGAACGCCATGCGCATGGTCTCGAGGGACCTGCTACCGACTGCAAATAGTGCGTGTATAAGAAGGAACGCGCGCTGTTTCCCTATAAATCCAGCAGCATACGGTGCGGCGTGGTCGAGTACTGGAAAGGTGACGAGTCAGCATAACACGGAGGTTGGATAATTTGCATCATACTGAATGTTGCCATAATTTCTCCATCCTTTTTAGGGTCCAGACACAAGTCCATCCTCTCGCCGACCGCTGAAACAACGGTCTGGTAGATTGTGGCGACGTTGTCTTCATCCTCGACATCGATTTGATCGAACCACCCAATATACCATATGTTCGCTGTGGTGCGTCTCCGGGGAGGGTCAGAAATCGCCCACGATTCGGCATCCGAAGATCTAATTTTTGACAAGCAGTTGTATTTGGGAAAGGTTTTCGCAAGACCACCGGACGTCGAGCTGGACCAGGTAAGATAATCAGGCAGTCCGGGGGCCAATAAGTCCACTATAGCACTTGCTTTACATGGTTTCTCAAAAAGCCTTGCAAGCAATGGTGCGTATGAGTCATAGGTTGTTAATTGGACTGTTTCTCGAAACAACTGGGAGAGGGTGTCATCATCCATTCCATCGATGAGGCCAGTTGTCGCATGACGAAATGTTTTGAGCTCGGGTGCGGTCTGAGCGAATTGTGTGTTGTAGTTGGCCCTAACTATGTTGGACAGAAGCTCCTCGGTTCGCCCCCTCAACTGCTCCGAAAGCGAGGGGGGATTAGAGAGAAGGAGATTGGGGAGATGCATGAGTCTTGCCAAAGGGTGTGTCAGGACCTGCCTTGTTTAAGTACTAGTAGCTGGCTGGTATCCGAAATGCTGTCCGAAAAGCGAACGAACAGGCTAATGTCTGAACGCATCGCCGGCCCATCTGCAGGATGAAATATGCGGCCGGTAGAAGTTTGACGGAGCTTACTGACCTTTACGATCGTGGGCCGCCGCATCACAAAAAACCGCAAAAATTATGAGATTCGCGGAGGTGTTATCATGTGATGGTGATGTACTCAACGAATTAAAGGTTGCTTCTCGCCGTTCCATTACATACATAAGTTGACAAAGTCCGAAAAAGTAAGATGTCGACATCACATTACATGATCACACATACTCGGTTAGTCACGAAAGTCACGTCTTCTGACAAGAAAGTGCGCTTTTAGAGATCGAAAACCAATACAGTCCTGGATATGACAGACTTGGGACCGTAGTGCTCGTTTAGCTGCACTTTTGCCAGGCCAAAATGACCATAAGCGACTCCAAAAAGGGTAAGCGAACTCCAAGCGAGCTGCCGGCCGGCCGCTGTAATCATTCTACTAGTAGGAAGACGCTCTAGTGTCGGCATTGTCTGCGCTACAGAACGATTTGGATGAAATCTTCTGACCCTTCCTCGCCTACGCGCCACCACCCCAATCGCCCGCTGCCCGTGTTCTGCCCACCACTTTTCACTCTCAACGTCCGCATCGTATCCAAACTGCACCCAACTCTTGGCCTTGTCTACCCACTGATTCGCATTGTCGTGATTCAAGGGATCCGCGTCCGCACCCGCGCCTGCATCCACACTCATACTCGTGCTCGCACCCCCGACCGTCGCCGTACTCTCCACCCTCCGCCTCACATCATCCCCCGCCTCACTCAACGCCACCTCCATCGCAGCTCTCATCTGTCGATCTCTACCTTCCTGCTCCGGTCCGTCTGGGAGATGAAAGATATATTGGTTCGGCCGGGACGAAGCCTGTGTGGCTACGGCGCGGGCGAAGCGGATGGATTCGTAGGCGCGCAAGAGGGGGGTGATTTGGGCGCGGGAGGAGAGGTGCGAGAAGAGGTTGCCGAGGACGGCTGCGTCTTCGACCTAGCGCGCAACGTGTTGATTGGGTGAGGGGCACATTGGAGGAGGCAGTTTTCACACAATAGACATTTTGGATATGTGATGCGATACACGGACACACGGGTGATGGGACAGGTTGGACGTGGATGAGATAGAATCGGAAAGTCGGAAAGTGGGCACTCACGGCCACGGCACATCCCTGTGCTCGGTAAGACTGCGTAAAAGCTTCAGACGAACTCTCGAGGGGAAACCGCGTGTGCGCACCAACACCGGGTGACACGAATCGCCAAGCAAGGCGAGCTTACCATCCCTGTGAACCCACGTACTGAGTGGGGTACGGTCCGTGAGTCTCCATTTGAGCGTCGAGGGAACGAGCGCGAGGAGTTTCTGGATCTTGTATGACAGGTGATGGAGACGCATATCGATCGTGTGGGGAGACGTCGCCGCACCGTGGTTCCCAACCCACAAAGTCGGCTCTCATCTTGTCAGCACTACCCTCGAGCGTCCAAGAGTCAACCGAGCCGTCGTCAGGATGAAGCAAGAGGATATTATACTCCTTTTAGGGCGCTAAGAGAGATGCGTCAGTCGATGGGCTGAATCTATTTTCGTAAGAGTGGGGTTGCTGTTTGTGGATAGGGGAGATAACAAAGAGAGACGCTGGAATGACGCACGATATTATAAGCCACGATGTGTCTCCCGGGGCCTATCCAGCCCACCAACTCGGGGGTTTCGACCAATGGGCGAAGGTCAGGATCCTTGAGCAACAGGTCTGTCGGAATGATGGCTCTGTAGGCGGCGTCTCCTGTTGGAGTTGGTTTATCGGGGCCGCCAACGACGTATTCACGGGTAAGACTCTTGACGCCGTCGGCGCCTATGACGAGGTCTGCTCTAACAACCTCGCCGGATTCGAGAGTGAAGGTGGGTATGGAGGGATCCATGGCGACGACGCGGCAGCTAGTGCGAACCGTGATGCGAGGATAGCGCTTTGCGAGCTCGTAGAGGATGCGATGAAAGTCGGCTCTCTGCGTTCATCAGAGGCACACTTGGGGCGACGAACGGGAAACTCAACATGAATGTGATAATAAGGTGCGCCGTATTCTTCATCCATCGACTCACCAAACTTTGTCCAGGTGATAGTTTCTCCGGTGGACCCTACAGATATGTAACGTCAGTGCGAGGGCTAGGGAAGCAGCGTCAGGGTGAAAAGGTACATCGTCTGAAGGTGAACGCTACGGGTTTGACGGCAACCTGTTTCAGTTTGTCGCCGAGACCCCATCGGATTAAGAGACGGGAGACGTTTGGGCTGATCTGGATGCCAGCACCAATCTCACCGATGGCAGCGGCGCGGCTCTCGAGGATGGTGACGGAGTTGCCTGCCTTTGCGAGACACCAGGCGGCAGAGAGACCGTTGAGACCACAACCGACGAAGACGATGTGGATGAGAAAGGAAGCGCGACGTCCCTGGAAGGGCTGGATGAGGGTGGGTGGTGGGCTTGTTTGCGGGGGGGGAGAAGCTTGTTTGCCCATGGTGTCGAGGAGATGAGAGGGACATCTAGGCGGAAGAAGTACTTATACTTTACTAGGTCGGGATCAAGTAGGGTTGATAGTAGATTGTGCGGGTGACCTCGCGACCGCGATGAAGTGTTTTGCTCAAACTGATTGCCACCTCGCGCATGATCGGGCAAGGTAGGTCCTGGTAGGAGTGGTAAATTTCGAGAAGACACTCTATAAGCAGGAATCGATAGTGGCGAATCCAGCCGCATCGGCATGCAGTGAGTCCCCCGGGGCGTCTTCTTCGGTATGCATGAATATGCGACGGTCCGAGCGATCCAAATTGTATAATGTTTGGGGCTGTCAGGTCAGAGCCTCTGGTTTCACGAACCAGTCACCCGTAGCATGCAGGCCCGCGCACTTTCGAAGATCCCGATAGTGTCAAGCGTCGAATCAATGAAAATCTCTTACTCGCTCGGCTCCGCCGCAGCGATCCTGACCAGGGGACAGAACACCTCGTCTGAGAATTTCATGAAAAACGATCAAAGCTTCAACATCGATACTGCCGATATGTTTACCCTTGTACAAAAGCCGCATGTCGCACCTAATCCCTCGTTGCGCTCCTTTAGAAACCCTTCGACTTTTTGTCTTCTTCGAATGCAAGCTTAACCTACAATCACATGACCAATGAACCAGTTGGGTTGATTGTGCGCACGAAACTACGGCCTACCTGCGCAAAGAACTCCTCGTCCGTAATAACCCTCATCCCCACATGCGCAAGCGCCTTGGACGCGGTATAACATGCCTCATGGGCAGTGTCGGTGGCGGCTGCTGCTGCAAACTCTCTCGTATGGTTTCCCCCTCCAGGTACAGTGGGGATGGCTACAATTTTAACCAGCACTCGTCAGGGACATCTCGTGAAGACGACGAGAGACCAAGTACATACAATATCCAGGGTGGAGTGCAGGCATTACTGACACCGCATCAGAAAACAGCATGTGGATGACAGAAATGCATGCATACATTGACTGATGTTTCCCTGTAAGGGTGGTCAAGGTAAGTTTATTACCACGTCGACATGTCATCTTTGTACGACTTACGAAACGCGTGGATGCATTTGACAAACCCCACTCGTAGTCAATATCCCCGTACCGCTTCCGGACGACATCCGCAAGCTCTCCGCCTGATACAATCATGTTCGTAAGACACAGGGTTGAAACTGCCTATTAACTTACCGAGTGCCTTGTTCTGTGCGAGTTCGTTTGCCTCAGAATCACTGCTGAATGTGATGGTGGTACCAGTGGCAGTAGCGGCAGCTCTTGGAAAATATACAGCACGGCAGGAGATGTGGACAGGATTGGTACGTACTGGAAACACGCTTTGACTCGGGCTTCGGTGTCATACAGTTCCTTGGTTAGGGGGGCACGTACGGTCCATCTTTAACGGTGTTTATCCACAATTCCCATAGGAGTATACGTGTGACAAGGACAAGGACATACAGTACAGTGCAATTGTCGGGGATTACTTAACATGCCGTTGAGACGACCCATGGAAAGGTAGGAAAAGGTAATGCGTACCGTTTGGAGCCCAATCTTTCCCTCTAAATATTCCGTGTGAACGATGGGTAGGTTTGATTTGCTGGCGTAAAAGCCCGATGTTCGTGTACGCGACCACGGCGGCATCTAGTGCATTCTTACCTTCCCAGGGGCTCAACCCAGCATGTGCGCTGAATACCAGGTGCGCGTCAATGGACCAGGAATGCTTCGTTATTTTCTTACGTCTTTCCCGCATAATCCACTTTCCATGCAATCGAAGCCAGAGAACTACTGAGGCTAACAGAATAAGGAGGGCCAGGCGCCGGATGACATCTAGTACATCACCAAGAGATCAGTGGATAGGAAGGACATGGCTTCGAACACGACGACACCATACACGAGACAGACAGACATTCCCTTATAGGCACCTTTATCCCATAATTGAACCTTGCCAGGCCCGCCATCCTCAGCTACAGCGGTTTGAGTAATATCGGTGCATGAAACCAAATAGAGAGCTTACAGGGGGTTCCGAGCAAGATCACCTTGCCATCAATGTTCAATTGTTGCATGGCGGCTTTAGCAGCACAAGCGACTGCCACTCCTGCAATACCAACCAGATTGTGGCCGCATCCATGACCGATCCCAGGGAGTGCGTCCATCTCGGAGTTGATGCCAACCACGCGGCCCCCTTGGCCATGTGTATAGGTGGCTACCCAGGCGGTTTCGAGCAGGTAGTGTTTCTGAACGTCCCATCCCTGCGCTTCCAAGAACTCTGTGTACACGTCATGGGCATAACTAGTAGGGGGATGGATTCAGCATCGCGTCACCGTGTGCCAGGGAGATGACATCGCACTGTTCTTGGAACCCCAACTCGGGGTGAGCTAGTAATGGAGCAACGCAGGAGACGATTGATCAGTGTGATGCGAGACAGATGTCGGGTCGTGAGGCCCTTACCGTGTATTTTGTCGCTCAATTCTCTCAACTGAGGGCGGAGCGAATCGATCGTTTCCTCGATCACTGCAAGGATGTCTGGTCTGTATACGTCACCTGGTAGGAGTGTTGGCTTGATCGGATCCGTGTCGGGTCGCCATACAACATCAGTGGCCATTATTTGTGAAATCGTTCAATGGTGATCTGCTTCAAGTTGCCTTTAGATCGGGGCAAACGAGGTACGAAAATGGTAATATTAGTCAGCGTCGGCAAACTCCGGCAAGCACGAGGACTTGAAGGCAAAGCCTTCACAAGGACGGAAACACTCATTTCTGCAGTGTTTTCGCTGCGGAAAAATTGTATGTAGGACATGTAAATACATAGAATACACGGTACGCATGGGCGCAGTTTTTTTGACCGCAGAATCGCGTCCGACAAGTGTGAACGGATTTGTTGATGCTAAACTTGTGAGGTGATGTAGTCGAGAAAAAGTGGCATGCCCCATGCATGAAAAAACGGATCCGGTTTTCCATGGGGGACACTACTTTTGGCCGAGTGCCTTGTTTTTTTTGGCGGGCGGGGGTGCCCATGGAAAACCAGACAATTTTTCGTGCCATCACCGCACAGCCGTTGTGCCCGGAGCACAAGTAAGTGCCCCCGCCCGAAGCGGGCGGCCGGGCGTGCCCCCGGGCCATGACAGCAAAGCGACGTAAGTAAGAACTACAGGTCTATCCCGAACTGTCAGTATCAGCAAGTGGGAGTCGTACCGCCGACTACCGTCAGGGTTGGGGCATTCAGTGAGTCGTGCTGTAAGACACTTTTTGGGGTCGCATAGACACTCATCAGCCAACCATCGAGCTTGTACTATTGCAAAAAAGTTGTTGGAGTACCATTCATATAAGCCACTCTGCAGATCAGTGGCTCTTGTTGTAATATACTCGCTTTCTCGGCTAATCTTTACATGCGTCCGAAGCTTTCGTTGCCTTCACCCAACCATCTCGGCCTCAGGCTCAAGTACAAGCCTGTTCAAATCACCCTAGATTGATTTTGAATCGTTCCACGTATGAGCACATAGGGACAGAGAAAAAAGGATATCACAGCAACCGGCCACTCTGGCCCATGCTGGACGCCGTCAGAGGTGAATCACAGGTGAAGCCCAAGAAAACCAAACCTCACTCATGACGAAGCTCACAACTCCTCCACGACCCGGTTCGAAAACCATGTTACGTACTCAGCCTTGGGCAGGACGACGGGGACTTTAATCTGTCCGAGGTTGTTACTTCCCTCGTCAAGTTTCAATTGCCGAAAGTCACTAAATGTCCCAGGTCGGACGAGCCGGATGGTCGGTTTGCGGAAGACTTCGTTTTCGAAGGTCCAAGCGATATTCATGCTTGATCGTAACAGCTCGTCCAGCACACGGTCCGGCGCGAGTGCGAGATCGGGGACTGGGAACGATGTCCAGCGTGGAAAAAAGTGTTGCATGAGAAAGGGGGATAAGAAAAAGAATACGCGGGAAGCGATACCTTGCTCGCTTGCGAGCTCAACAAAGAATCCAATCGTGCGAGAGACCTGTCGATCGTCCATCGTCGCAGTCCAATCGACGACTTTCTCGAGCATATTCGGACCCACGGACGACATCGCCGCCTTCAACTCTTTTTCGATGACCATGAAATATGGGAATCGGATGGCCACGCTGTCAAGCGGTTGGTCAACGGACGCGTGTGGGTGTATGAGAACGCTCACTTGCGGTGCTCGACGAATTGGGTGATGGGAACGCCATCTGTCGGATCGAACCCAGAGACCTCAACCACGTCGCCGAGTCGATACCGCCATAGGCCATCTTGTGTCGTTAGCACCAGTTCATATCGTCTTCCCACCTCAACTCCCACTGCGATACTGGTCAGCAAGGCTCTTCATTTCACGAGGAGCACTCACGAGTTGTGCGAGAAAACTAATCGAATCACTCTTGCTGATATCCAAAGGTTCGATGATGATTTTGCTACTTGTCTTGAACTGGTTCAACTCGAGTGGGTTGTAAGGAAACCCAATCCAGGACTCCGTGCTGCCATAGCGAAGAGCACATATGTCCGTGTTGGGACCAAGGAACCATTTAGCCTACGCAGGAATAGTGAGGAGATCCAGAGATGATACGTGGACGATAGACAAACCAATGGGACAGACGACGCGAAGGAACCACTGCTAGCAATACAAGTGACTGAACGCAGGTTCGGCCAAACATGACCACACCACCCTGGCTGAGAAGACGGACGACCGAGACGACGCAACTCCGCCGCACGTTCGGGGTCCGGGGAAATATTTAACTACGATAGTTCAGATTCATACTCTGATGTGTATTTCGACGGCTGGCACCGACCTCCAAGTGATGCCGGACTTCGGCTATCCCATCTAAATCTGGGATAGTGCCATTCGCAATACAGTTCACCACCATGTCGAATTCCACATCGAGGTGGCGGATCATGTCCACGAATGTACTGATGCAACGACATGCGCATGGTCTCGAGGGACCTGCTACCGACTGCAAATAGTGCGTGTATAAGAAGGAACGCGCGCTGTTTCCCTATAAAGAAGCAAGCGAAGTTGTGGCATGATGCACGATGTTGTAAGGTCTCACGGTTACTTGTCGGATATGTATGTACGGCTGCTTGTAATAGACTTGTAGAACACTGAATCGGCGCTGCTGTGCAGCACGAAAGGGTACCAGATTAGTATGAGAGAGGGGACATGGATTCGGTCGCGGTCTGTACAGGTGGGCAAGGCAGCGTGTGGTTCGTCAGTCATCGAGATCAGTGCAAAATAAAGTATTGGTCTCGAAGCTGACTGCACTCGGAATCTCACATTATAAGTGTGTTAGCAGGGTTCAACACTACCATGAGTAACGCCCAGCTGAGTCCGTCTGGAGGATAGCAGATTTCGGAGATCGGAGGATAGCATGTACCTGTCACTGTTTCCACTGGCAAATCCAGATGTCCAAATTGCTGTACCTCCTCCCAACACGCTCGTTTTTAGTCTGCCACCAAGAATGGCGACTCTGAGTAAAATCCTCTGTCGTTGTACATATTACAACAAGTGATTGAGTGAGTGGACTTGGCGGAGAGCCTATCACGGCACGTAACCACCTCAGATATGAGCAACGAGCATGTTCCCACTGGAAAACTCCCATCTCTCAACCTTCGCGTCGCCCCGACGAGCACTCCTCTCGGGTATCCAAATTTCCAGGGGGTAGCTCTGCATTCTGTGAGGTAATATCCAGCCCGTCTGAATCAAGTAGTCTCTCTTCGACGTCGTCCGAATGTATTCGATTTGCCGCCCCAAAAGGCATATTGTGCTTTGAGAACTGAATCGGAAACATACAAACGAATGACTAGTATTCAAAGGTAACACGACAGAGATAGCTGGGACGTACCACGGCATACGCTTGGGCAGCGATGATGATCACTGCTCCCGTAGCAGACAAAGGGGAAGGCACCGCACCGAACACGACGAACTCGAGTATGACAGCAAAGAGTAGTTGACAGAACGAACCCAAAGCGGTTCGCGTCGCTGTTTCGTAGCGTAAAGCCATCGTCAGCATAAACTTGGAGCCGAGTCAGTTTTACACCGTGCGGTTCTGTGTTTTACAACAAGCGTTCATACCTGCCCTGCAATGCTGAGGAGCCCAATGATGAGAAGGAGCGTGATCCATTGCCAGGTCATAGGAAAAACCACGGATTCGCGGGTTATTGCTATGCTAAAGGCACACCATTCGCATCAGAAAAGTACACTTCCACCAGATTGAAACAAAAAGTCACGCGATGGATCCCACAATGATGCAGAAAATCGAGAAGAAAGTCATGATATGCATTGGATGAGCCCGCGTCCCAATGACTCGCATAGTGATGACTTTGGGACCAGGGAAATTAGCACATGAGGATGTGTCACCATGACCAGGTCGACATACACGTTCCAGTATTACCACACATACCTACCAGAACACTCCTAAAATGATATGGTTCAGGAATTTTGGATTGACGGGAATGGTCAATATGTTCCTCACCCCACAGCGCGTAACCGTTCGAAGGAGGTGATATTAGCACCACCATCTTCCTCGACAGTACTCCCAAATAAGAATGTAGGTCTAGCGATCAGGATGACACCAAGGAGACTACACACTGGAGCCGGTTTGATCCGTGTGTGGGTTGTAGAGGAACGAAATTGTCTTACCGCCTGCCAGTGCTTCATTCTTCGTATACGTTTCTCCAAGAAGGTAGTGTCCGGCCAATGCAGTGGCGAACGGACCGACAAATGTGATGACGATGGCGTCCGCAAGGGATAGATAATTGAGAGCATAGTACATCCCGAAAATGCCAAAGAAACTGGCATTGGCGTTAGTCTGTCGTCCTACAAGAAGCCGATGAAGATGTCCTCACCCAACGAGAGCTCTGATGACAAGAAGTCCCCGGACGTCTTTTGGTCCGAGAAAAGGGTCGGGCATCCTGTTTGCTGTCCTGCAAATTGTGAGTGACGTGGAAGAGTGAACTTGGCGCTGTTCATACGTGTATATCGTGCAACAGCAAGCCGTGATCACCTGTGAGCCGGCTGGTCAAGGCAATGCACGGTCACCCTGTTGAGACATGCTTACCATTCGAAGTGTAATCAGCTGCCGAGGTTGATTAGTGCAGGGTGATGGCGTTCGCGGGGAAACAGACCTCTAAGGTCGGGGTAGGCGGATCCATTGTTTCCAACAGCTTGACGGAAAGGTCCATCGAGGCGAAGACAAACTGGGCACAGATCACCAGCAACAGACCAGCGTTCTGGGCGATGAACCAGAATGCCTGGGCTTTCGGCCAGGGTGTCGCAATGACAATTTGGGCTGGCGCCAGTCCGTCCTGCTCTTGGGACACCGGGAGGTATCCGTCGTGAGCTGTCATCGAGGTCAGCTCACCAGCTGAGGCATCACATTTATAACCTGTTGGGGGGAAGATCTGAGATCTGAGTCCTCATACACAGCACTGTTACATAATCGTAGGGGGGGTCGGACCTGGTGACCCGGCAGGCGCGGCGCGAGTATATCCTCTCATTTCTCTTTCCTTCTCCTCCCTCATTTGTGACGATTGTTGAGCCGAGATTGGTTGGCTCCAGTATTTTTGGCGTGGATGCCGCCTACAGCATACATAGCTTTGCGACAAATGAAATTGGCGCTCACTCAGGCTGAACGCACTGTCCACGCGGTGTATGATGCGTGTAATAGAACCTGCATCGTTGCCTTTGCGGTGCTAGCCCTGCCCCCGCACACCACATACCAGCGTTTTCCCAAACCATCGTGTTGAATCGAGCTTGGCCAGCTAGTATGAATTCAGAAGGTACTTGTGTCTTTCTGTCGTGCAGAACATTGTAATGATGTGCCTTCCAGTCGAACAGTCGCTTTCACGGGCACGATCTCTCGGCACCAAGTTTAGGGAAGGAGGGGGGAGAAGTTGCATCAAGGAGGCGATCGCCCTTGATCGTGAAGCACTGCAACTTTGCCCACCCGGCCACCCCAAGCGATCTGACTCTCTGGTTCGCCTTGCAGAGGCAATTTGGAGGGACAAGTGACTTTGAAGAGGCCATCATCCTCTGCCGAGAAGCACTGGACCTTTACCCACAAGGGCACCCTGACCAGTCGGGGCATTTGACCGGGCTTGCGATTGGTCTCTTCTCTCGGTACACGGAGCTTGGGCGGATGGAGGACCTCGACGAGGCCACTGTCCTCGATCGAGAAGCGCTCGACCTTCGCCCACAAGGGCACCCAGATCGGTATATCTCTTTGGGCAATCTCGCACTTCGTCTCTTCACTCGGTACGAGCAGTTCGGGGGAATGGAGAGCCTCGACGGGGCCATTGTCCTCAATCGAGAAGCACTCGACCTTTGCCCACAAGGACACTCAGATCGGTCAACGTTTTTGAACAACCTTGCGATCTATCTCTCCACCCGGTATGAGCAGCTCCGGGGAAGGGAGGACCTTGACGGGGCCATCGTCCTCTGCAGAGAAACACTTGACCTCTGCCCACAAGGGCACCCAGGTCGGTCGACGTATTTGATCAACCTTGTGATTCATCTCGCCGCTCGGTACGAGCAGCTTGGGGGAATGCAGGACCTCGATGAGGCTATGGTCCTCAGTCGAGAAGCTCTCAGCCTTTGCCCACAAGGACACCCTGATCGATCAATGTCTCTGAACAACCTTGCCGTTAATCTCTCCACTCGGTACAATCGGCTCGGGAGCACGGAGGACCTTGATGAGGCAATTGTCCTCGATCGAGAAGCACTCGACCTTCGCCCACAAGGACACCCGGATCGGTTGACGTCCCTGAACAACCTTGCAGATGGCCTCTCCGCTCGGTACAAGCAGCTAGGAGCAATCAAGGACCTCGATGAGGCCATTGCCCTCGCTGGGGAAGCACTCAAGGCTTGCTCGCAAGGACACCCTGATGGATCCAAATGGTTACAGAACCTTGCACGCCACCTCTGTGATCGGTTCACACACCTGGGGCAGTTGAGGGATAAAGAGGAGGTGTTCAGTCTTTACAGTCAACTCGCACGTGTCTCTCAAATCGTTTCTTCTGCTGATCTCTCTGCCGCTAGAGAATGGATCCGTGTGGCTCACCATTTCCAGCATCCCACCATCCTTCTCGCATATGAAACCTCTCTTCGATTTCTCGCTGAACATCTAGCCACTCTCCCATCATTGCCTCAGCATCTTACTACCACCCTGAAGAACCTCACGTCATCTCTCGCAATGGACGCATTCTCGGCCTGTCTCCATGACCGTGCTCCCACCTGTGCAGTTGAGTTCCTCGAATAGGGCCGCGGTGTTTTTTGGACCCAGCTTACCCGTCTCCATTCCCCGCTTGATGATCTCATCACATCTGGCCCGGCAGGAAAGCCGCTGGCGGACGATTACACGCGGGTCGCCTTGATCATTCGCAATGCCCTCAATTCACCTACTAGTTCAAATCAGCACGAGCGCCTGTGCCATCTCAACGTTGCGATGCACAAGATTGTAACGAATGTCCGCGCGCTGCCTGGTCTCTCTCGCTTCCTTCTTCCTCCACTCTTCCATGATCTCCAACATGCGGCCAGTGGGGGTCCGGTGATCATCGTCAATGCAAGCAATTATAGCTGTGACGCGCTCATCGTCTTACTTGATCGCGATCCTGTCCATATTCCATTGCAAGTCACGCAGGAAGATATTCGAGACATGTCAACGGAGCTCTGTAAATTGACTGAGCGTGCAAAAAGGATCGACGTGACGAGAGAGCTAGCAGGGTTCTTACGCAAACTATGGGATCAGATCGTTTTGCCCATCGTCGATTTCCTCCAAACGATCCATCCACCTCGGTCACGCATCTGGTGGTGCCCCACCGCCGAGTTCTCCATCCATCCCTTGCACGCTGCTGGCTCTTTTAGGAAGGGCGAAAGGAACCTCCCTGATATCTACATTTCGTCCTACACCCCAACCCTTACTGCCCTTATTCGTGCTAGACGGTGCTATCCGTCCAGTTCTGCAACTCCATAGAAGCGCTTCGTTGCCATTGGCCAAGCCAAAGCTGTTGGCGAGACTGAACTGGTTTCGGTCGGCGCGGAGCTGGACAACATTGGTCGGCTTGTCGATGGCCTTGCCACATTCACGCGCATAGATGGAGAGGAATCTTGTATTTCCAGGGTCGTTGAAGAGCTCGACAAGAATAATTGGGTGCACCTGGCGTGTCATGGTCTCCCAAATCCAAAGGAGCCGTTCGAGTCCGCGTTCGCTCTGCGCGACGGACACTTTACGATCGAACGCATCATTGGGTGCAATTTGAGGAATCCAGAGTTTGCGTATCTTTCTGCGTGTCATACGACTGTCGGAGACGAGGAAAGTCCGGACGGGGCCATCCATCTCGCGTCCGCGATGCAGTTTTCTGGGTTCCGATCTGTGATTGGGACGATGTGGGCGGTGGATGATGGTGAGACGAACAAGATCACGTCAAGATTCTATAGATATATGGTGGACGAGTCTGGGCGTCTTGATCATACCCGAGCAGCGTTCGCGCTGAACAAGACGATGAAATCTGTACATGTGCCATTCGATCAACAGATTCTCTATGTTCATCTTGGTGCCTAGCTCAAGTATATCTTTGCTTACTTTACATTGTTCGAACTCGTTATGTACTATCAAACATGATATCTCTCGTTTCGGGGACGGTATCATACGAGAGCGCGAAGAAACCCAATGATTCCAAAGGTACTTGTGTGACCTTGAGTCGTCGAAGGGAACTTTCAGAGGAATCAACTCGTCCACACGCGGCCCTTGTGGAGACGGCGACATGTCCTGCGTAGTCGGGCTCTCCCGACCTTGCCATACTCGGAGGATATGTTTGCACGGTCCGTGAATCTGACAGGTCTCCTCGATCATTTGTGGCATGCGTCGACGCGAGCGCCGAGCAAGCACCCACTTTTCATCATCATTGTTACATCCAGCTCGGAATGTACATCCTCTCTTTCATCTCTCCTCTTGGCGCCAAGCCGTTAACCTCGCCTCGTTCGCCGACGTGCTGGGGGGTTCGTGGCAAGAAATCCCTGCCCACAAAACTAAGTACGTGCTCGTCGATTCGATCACCAACACGACCGTGACTCGCGGAGTATAAACGCAGATGTTCTTACCATCCTGCCCGAGGGGAACCTTGTGCTGGATGAATACCCCCCGCAAGGGATTCCAGGCGGGTGAAGAGGAGTTCCCAGACGTGTCTTGCTCTAGCACTGCGCCGCGAGTCGTTGCCTTGAATACGGTACACGATGGCCGAGTTAGAGGGTATGGGCTTCCCGCCTGTAAGGTGCCAGAAGGCGCTGTTTATGACTGGCAACTCTGGCCCCGAGGTTGCCATGGCTTAGTGGAGTGGGTATTCAGCCACATGGAAGATCTCCCAGAATGTGAGCACTCGTGCGAGCGAGTGTGACACTAGAGATGGGTGATCCCATTCCACTGAGTGAGCAGATCGACTCACTGCCAGTGACAGACACAGGATCCACGCGCGCAAAACTTTGTTCCATAGATCGCCTCACATGAGTTATCGATGAGCACGTTGTTGATGCGGGTGCAGGGCGGGAATTCTGAACTTAGACTCGCGGCCGAGCAGTGGGTGTTCGGTGACCCAATGTCACTGATCGGCGAAGAGACGGTCTCCGCGGGACCTGCGCAGAAGCAGGCACCGAGTGGTTCTGCGACGCTTCTGGCCGAGTATCAACTCAAGGCGTTCATCTCGCACACGAGCGCGGGTGCAATGCCGCGGCATTCTTGGTTCATCCTACCCTTGTGTACCTCACCCGGCTGTTGCCGATCACCCAGCGGGTTGTGCCACGGATGTGGCCCTTCGTTAATTATCGTAGCGGGGGTCGGACCTGGTGACCTGGCGGGCGCGGCCGCGCGAATACACCCCATATATCCTCTCATTTCTCTTTCCTTCTCCTCCTTCAGCGTTCTCACCATTTGTGACGATTGTTGAGCCGAGATTGGTTGGCTTCGGTATTTTTGGCGTGGATGCCGCCTACAGCACTTCCTCCCAACAACCCCGTTCCTAGTATGTCACTAGGAATAGCGACTCTGAACCATAAGCCCTCTGTCGTCGTATATAGATAAGCGAGTGGACGTGACCGAGAGCCTATCGTGACATGTAACCACCTCAGATCTATGCATGTTCCCAGAAAACTCCATGTTTCAACCGTCGTGTCGTCCCGATGTGTCTAGCATTCTTCCCGGGTATCCAAATTTCGAAGGGGTAGTAGTTCTACATTTTGTGAGGTATCCGCCGAGTCTGAACCAAGTAATCTCTCTTCGACGTCGTCTGGATGTATTGAACTTGCCGTCCCAAAAGGTTGGTCGGGCAGATTCTGCTTTGATAGCTGAATCGAAAACACACAAACGAATGATTATTCAAAGGAACGCGACAAAAGATAGGGACTTACGACGGCATACACTTGGGCAGCGATGATGATCGCCGCTCCCGTAGCAGACAAAGGGGAAGGCACCGTGCCGAACACGACGAACTCGAGTATGGCAGCAAAGAGTAGGTGACAATATGAACCCAAAGCGCTGCGTGTCGCAGTTTCGTAGCGTAAAGCCAACGTCAGCATAAACTTGGAGCCAGGTCAGTTTTAGGCCGTGTGGTTCTGTGTTTTACAGGGTTCGTACCTGCCCTACAACGCTAAAAAGCCCAATGATGAGAAGAAGCGTGATCCATCGCCAGGTCACAACAAAAACCACAGATTCACGGATTATTGCCAACCTAAAGGCATACCAGTTGCATCAGAAAAGTACACTCCCGCCAGATTGAGACAAAAAAAGTTACGCGATGGATCCTACAATGACGCAGAAAATCGAGAAGAATGTCACAACATGCATCGGATGAGCCCGCGTTCCAATGGCTCGCATAGTGATGACTTCGGGACCAGGTTAGCACGCAAGGATGCATCACCATGACTGGGTCAACATACATGTCCCAGTACTACCACATACACCTACCAGAACACTCCTAAGATGATATGGTTCAGGAATTTTAGATTGACCGGAGTGGAAGATTAACATAATCCTCACCCCACAGCGCGCAACCGTTCGAAGGAGGTGATATCAACACCATCTCCCTTGACAGTACTCCCAAACAGGAATGCAGGTCTAGCAATGAGGATGACACCAAGGAGACCACACACTGGAGCCGACTTGATCCATGCGTAGGTTGTAGAGGAACGAAGTTGTCTTACCGCCTGCTAGTGCTTCCTTCCTCGTATAGGTCTCTCCAAGAATGAGGTGTCCTGCCAATGCAACGACGAACGGACCGACAAATGTGATGACGACAGCGTCCGCAAGAGAGATATAATTGAGAGCATAGTACATCCCGAAGATGCCGAAGAAACTGGCATTGGCGATGGTCTGTCGTCGCACGCGAAGCTAATAAAGATGTCCTCACCCAACGAGAGCTCTGATAAGAAGAAGTCCCCGGACATCTTTTGGTCCGAGAAAAGGGTCTGGGATCCTGTTTGCTGTCATGGGCAAATTGTGAGCGATGGGGAGAACTACCTCGGAGTTCGGCGCTATTCATACGTGTATATCGTGCAACAGCCAGCCGTGATCACCTGTGAGTTGACTGGTCAAGGCAGCCGCACGGCCACCCAGTTGAGATTCCATGCTTACCATTCGAAGTGTAATCAGCTGCCGAGGTTGATCAGCACAGGGTGATGGCGTTCGCGGGGAAACGGACCTCTAAGGTCGGGGTAGGCGGATCCATCGTTTCTAACAGCCTGACGGAAAGGTTCATGGAGGCGAAAGCGAACTCGGCACAGATCACCAGCAACAGACCAGCATTTTTGGTGATGAAATAGACCGCCTCGTTCGGAACTACGCGCCAGGGTGTCGCAATGTGGGTAGGCGCCAGTCCATCTTGCTCTTGGGACACCGGGAGGTATCCGTCGTGGGCTGTTGGCATGGGTTGCTAGTTTGGTCTGAGTCTTGCCACTATACGGCCCTTACAAGATTTATCTCCGAGTGGCGTTGTACCGCTTTTTCGGCTAATCTTTACATACGTCCAAACCTTTTGTTGTCACTTCACATGTCCAACACCATCTCAGGCTCAAGTACAAGCCTGTTCAAATCACCCTACATACATGAACGTCTATTGTCAAGTTCTGACTGAACAAGTTCCTCCGGGTCCAAGCTACCAATTACATGACGAATTGATTTCGAATTGTTCCACCTGCACAGAGGGGTGGAGAAGATCTAAAGGGTATCATAATTCAAGGCAATCACCAGTCACTCTGGCCCATGTCGGATGCCGTCAGAGGTGAATCACAGGTAAAGCCCCAAACTCGCTCATGACGAAGCTCACAACTCGTCAACAACCCGATCCGAAAACCATGTTACGTACTCCGCCCTGGGCAGGACGACAGGCACTTTGACCTGTCCGAGGTTGTTACTGCCCTCGTCAAGTTTCAGTTGCAGAAAGTCACTAAATGTCCCAGGTCGGACGAGCCGGATGGTTGGTTTGCAGAAGAGCTCGTGTTCGAACATCCAAGTGATATTCAGGCTTGATCGAGACAGCTCGTCGAGCATGCGCTCTGGCGCAAGTGCGAGATCAGTGACTAGGGGTGATGTCCAGCGTGGAAAAAAAGTGTTGCATGAGCAAGAAGGATAAGAAAAAGGATACGCGGGAAGCGATACCTTCAAGCTCGCTTGCGAGCTCGACAAAGAATCCAATCGTGGCAGGCATACGTCGATCATCCATCGTCGCGGTCCAACCGACAACTTTCTCGAGCGTGCTCTGACCCACAGACGACATGGCTGCCCTCAATTCCTTTTCGGAAACCATGAAAGCTGGGAATCGGATGGTCACACTGTCCAGCGGTTGGCAAGCGAGCACACGTGTGAGTATATGGGAATGCTCACTTGCGGCGCTCGACGAATTGGATGACGGGAACGCCATCTGTCGGATCGAACCCAGAGATCTCCACCACATCGCCGAGACGATACCGCCATAGGCCATCTTATGTCGTCAGCACGGGTTCATATCGTTTTCCTACCTCAACTTCCCACTGCGATACTGGTCAGCAAGGCTCTTCATTTCGCGGGGGGCACTCACGGGTTGTGCGAGGGCACTAATCGAATCACTCTTGCTGATATCCAAAAATTCGAGGATGATTTTGCTATTTGTCTTGAATTGGTTCAACTCGAGTGAGTTGTAAGGAAATCCAATCCAGCCCTCCGTGCTGCCATAGCGAAGAGCACGTATGTCCGTGGTGGGACCAAGGAACCATTTAGCCTATGCAAGGACAGTGAGGAGATCCAGGGATGATGCATGGACGATAGACACACCAATGGGACAGACGACGCAAAAGAACCACTAGCAATAGCAGTGACTGAATGCAGGTTTGGCCAAACGTGACCACACCACCCTGGCCGAGACGACGGACGACCGAGACGACGGAGCTCCGCAGCACGTTCGGGGTCCGGGAAAATATTTACCTACGTAGTGCAGATAGGCTATGATGCTTTGATATGGATTTCAAGGGACGGTACACACCTCTAGGTGATGCCGAACTTCGGCTATCCCATCCAAATCTGGAATAGTGCCGTTCGCGATACAGTCCACCACCATGTCGAATTCTGCATCGAGATGGCGGATCATGTCCACAACGTACTGAGGAACACCATGCGCATGGTCTCAAGGGACCTGCTACCGACTGCAAACAGTGCATGTATGAGAAGGAATGAGAGCCGTTTCTTTATAAATCCAGCGGCATACGGTGCAGCGTGGTCGAGTACTGGGAAGGTGACGAGTCGGCATAACACCGAGGTTGCACGATTTGCATCATACCGAATAATGCCATTTTTTCTCCATCCTTTTCAGGGTCCAGACATAAGCCCATCCTCTCGTAGACGACTGAAACAGAGGACAGGTTGATTGTTGCGACGTTGTCTTCATCATCGACATCGATTTGACCGAACCAGCCAAGGTACCATATGTGCGCTGTGGTGCGTCTCCGGAGAGGGTCAGAAATCGCCCACGGTCCGCCATCCAAAGATCTAATTTTTGACAAGCAGTTGTATTTGGGAAATGATTTCGGAAGACCACCGGACGTCGAGCTGGACAAGGTAAGATAATCGGGCAGGCCAGGGGCCAGTAAGTCCACTATAGCACCTGCTTTACATGGTTTCTCAAAGAACCTCGCAAGTAACGGTGCGTATGAGTCATAGGTTGTGAACTGAACTGTTTCTCGAAACAACCAGGAAAGGACGCTGTTGTCCATTCCATCGACGAGGCCAGTTGTCACATGACGAAATGCTCCCAGCTTGGATGCGGTCTGAGCGAATTGTGTGTTGCAGTTGGCCTTGACTATGCTGGACAGAAGCTCGTCGGTTCGCCACCTCAGTGGCTCCGAAAGAGATGGCGGATTAGAAAGAAGGAGATCGGGGAGATGCATGAGTCTTGTCAAAGGATGTGTCAAGACCTGCCTTGTTTAAATAGTTGGCTGGTATTGAAAAGCGAGTGAGTTATGAACGCATCGGAAGGAAGCCTCGATGCCAGCAAGCCACAGCTTTGGAGTTACGTGCTCATTTAGCTGCACTTCAAGTTTTCCAGGCCAAAAGCGACTCCGAAAAGGGCAAAAGGGTAAGCGAATTCCAAGCTTATTGGCGGATGGGCCTCGGACGTTCAGACGTGGGATGTTCGGAATGGCCAATTTACGTAACTTTTTGTCACGGAGCAGTCATTGAGCACTTGTGTACTTGAAATCAACCGATCAGGGTACCACGTGACTACAGAACCTTCAAATCCCGCAAAAGCTTTGTTCCCTGTTAGGCTTGCTCTCTCGGCTACTACTACATCACAAACATTGCAAAATCCTGAGATTACAATAGATTGTGATATTTTCTATTATCACATGCTATGGACTGTTTTGGTATATCAGATCTCAGCTGCCCTTGTCAGGAATCTCAATAAATGCTTTTTCTGAACTGGAAGCAGAGTTTCTATGCAAGTGTTGTCTTTATGACAAGTCTCCTGAGAATGTTTTTTTCTGATATCACCAGACAATGGATTATATTCCATGCTTACTATTGAGAACTCTATACATGTACAGTAACCATTCTTCTTTCGATACCACAATCTAATCCATGAGTTACAAAAGACAGATGGTAGGACGGTATATATTGGAATTGAGACACTGACTATGAACACAGAAACTGTTGGAGAACTGACGAGGGTGGGAGCAGAGATGTAAAGAGATTGCTAGGTCTCTTTTGGTGCAGAGGCAACAGCAGAAGGGTAAACCCAGTGAGGGAGAGTGTTGGATTCTTTATTCCATATTTGGTATTACTTGCTTACTTAAGCAGTGCTTACATCGGACCATTTACCTTTAGTCTTACTTAGTGACTTACTGAGTATTCTACAGGTACCTACCATTCTAATATTAAAGTGACTTACTGAGTATTCTACAGGTTATGAGCCCTGGTGCTTCTCAGTGACCACAAGAGTTCACTCACTCAGGCTTGGAGAAATGCCTTACTCGACACGAGCCAAGAACGGCAAGAAATTTCTCGTTCCGGACCTTGCGGCAGACGGGCGGAATTGGTCAGATTACCGCGAGAAGCTTGTTCAAGCAGCGGAAGTACAAGACCTACTTGGACTACTCGACGGGACCAAAACGAAGCCAAACGGGCCATGGGACCCGTGGCGCGCAGCCGCGTGGATGCGCGACGACACGGAAGCGCAGTACATGCTGGTGACGACCACCCCACCATCCATTTGGGACCACATCCATTTGACCACAGCCCACGACTTTTTCGACTACCTAAGCAACTTATTCGACAAGCCGACTAATCCAGCGCCACGAGTGGCTGCGCGGGTACCTACAACGTACCGCGGGACCTGTCAGAAGTGCGGCAAGCGCGGCCACAAGGCACGCGAGTGCGAACGAGTCGAAATCAAGTCGGGAAGCGTCGGGATCGCAGGTCGGCACGACAAGAAGCGTCGTGAGCTGAAACGAGAGGGCGAGAAGCCGTACGGGAGAGTCGACGAAGAGGCAGCCGCAGTGAAAGGACCGGGCACAGAGACCACGGCCGAAACAACTGACGGCGGAAGCCTCACGACCCCGGTGAGCAGCCAAGAACCCAAAACGGCGAGTTGGGAAGTCGACAACAAGACCGTCGACACGATGAACCCGAACGCGACACGCGCCGAGCCATCAGAGCCGACGGACGTGCTGCGCAACTCAAACGCGGACCACGCTGAGTCACAGATGCCAGCGGACAGGTCGCACACACCAGTCACGACACCACCAGTCGAGACGACCACCACGCATACCACAGTACGGACACCAAGCGGAATGAAACCGCAAGGAGAAGACCGACTCGAGGTAGCGGGCGGCGTAAAGGACACTGGGGAGGGGGTTAGTGACGAGGAACGGAGTCGAGCGCATACCAAGCGCGTCGACGAATCACACAGTCGGGTAGAGACTACCGCGACGACACTACCGCATCCACCCCAGAGCCTACTGCTCGAGGGGGAGCGCACAGGCCAGATGAGCGGCGGCGGCATACAGCTTACCGCGTGCAAGACGGACCGGCCGACGAACACCAGCGCGAGCGCACGAAGCGCGTCGCGCATCCACCCAGACGGAGACGCCGAGACGACGGATCTACCCAGACCGTCAGAGGACCCTGCAGACGCGCCGGATGACGATGGGCGTCACCCCGACAAGCCTACAGAGCCACCTGACCAGCCTTTGGGCATGAGGGAGCGAGGTGGCGAGGTGAGGTTCGAGTCGGGGCAGCTGACAGAGCACGGAGGGGGCATAGAGGCCATGGGCGACGACGCCGATGGCGAACGTCAACCCGAGAAGCCCAGTGAACCACCCGACGAGCCGCGAGTCGAATCCAGGGACCGTCCAAGCGTCCAGGTCGAGCCAGATGGCGAGACCGAAGCTGAACGGAACGGAAGCGTCGTGCATCGAAGCGCGGACGCAGTGGACAACGGGGAGGCTGCAGAGGAAGCATCACAGGTCCCACAGGACGACGGGGAGAATGCGAGGACGCACCGTATCGCGTCGATCGCGGGGGAGAGAGGAAGTGCGAGTGCGCACGTACGACCGACGAAGGCTGACGAAGAAAATGATCAGCGCAGTGAAACGGTCGACAGCGACGTACCTAGAACACCCCCAGAGCCATCTCCACCACCTTCCAGCCCAGCCGAACCCACGCAGCGACGAAACGACCCCCCGAGCGTCGAGCTCGAGGGGGAGAGGTTCAGTCATACGAGCTGCGACGACAGACTTACCGGCGGCGATATGAACACGTCGGGAGCGTCAGAAGGCGATGACGACGCCAGGAACGTGCCGAAGAAGCCTAGAGACGCGTCAGAACGCGAGCACGCACACTCGAAGTGCATAGAGGGAGGAAACTCACCTATGAGACCTCCAGACGACCCAGACGACCCGAGCGGCGAAACGGTCGTACCAGGCGACCTCCAGGGCACCCAGGGACGTGCCATAGACGACGGGGACACGCGCAGTGGCGAGACGATCCCGCCAAGTCGAGGTACCGGGCCAGGAGGCCATTTGGGCGAGCTGGGAGATCCGGGAGACGTCGAGGTCGATTCGGGCGGCCAAGAGGTTATCAACCGCGCCGAATACAATGGGACACGCACCATGAGCGACGGGAACGCGCGCGTCGCCGAAACGAACGCGCCACGTCGATATAGGGACCCAGGAGGGCCAGAGAGCGAGCAGGAGGCGTCGAGCGACGAAGAAGTTGATTGGGGCCACCCAAAGGTTATTGATGGCGGCGGATACGATGGGAATAGCGGCCAGACGGATGGCGCAACGAGCGGAGCACGCCGTGACTCAAAACGAGTCAAAACGGACCCGCTAGCTGATACCAAGGCAAGTCAGCGTCGACATTACAAACACGACACGACAGACGCACCTAGGCCATCCGCACCACCTCCCGCTTATCCCAGGTCGCCCACCGACCATCTGGACCCACCGCGCCGCCGAGGACGACTCAAATCGCATCCTAGAGAAGTCAGTCAGACCCGAGCGAGGAAAACCGCTCACCACATCATTCGGGCGTATCAAGGCCATATCGGGCGGATCGGACGCACCAGAAAGGTTGTATATTATCTCAATATATTGTAGGGTCAGCCGCACATCACGATACGTGAAGACGGTGACACCGGAGTCGATCGAGGCGAGTGCGCGCACTTCGACAGCACCACTCTGCAGCCGAGCCGCGACTTACCATATAGGGATACCGCTCGAGCGCACCGCGACTACCACCTACGGACATCAATATGGACAACATTACATTTGTTTTGAAGATACTTTTGGTATACTTTCATTACATTTCATCCTTCCTTCTATTTGGACAAACACTTACAGCTAATAGTTAGCCCCTTGTGTTTGAGGGGGAGTGTTGGATTCTTTATTCCATATTTGGTATTACTTGCTTACTTAAGCAGTGCTTACATCGGACCATTTACCTTTAGTCTTACTTAGTGACTTACTGAGTATTCTACAGGTACCTACCATTCTAATATTAAAGTGACTTACTGAGTATTCTACAGAGAGTACTTACTTGCTGTAGAGCATACTTGCAAGCTAGTTGCTAGAAGTTATTCATAACATGATACAAAGTAAAAAACTTAGATTGTGGACTCTGAAGAAGCTGGGTTTATATAGTGTATAGCGATTGTGTGTACCTATTGTGAAAATATCCTAAAGGGATAAAGGCTGTGTAATGTGCAGCAGTAAGTAGCCAACGCCAGAAGGTGCGCATGGTATGGTGCAATATACCAAGAAAATGGTGTGATGTTTCACCATAATGATATAATATGACATCATCATAAAGATAAGAGATAAGGATGATGTCACCAGTCTAGAACAATGATGTCATGGGTCTAGATGAATTAGTAATCATGAAGAGTGACCCAGATAAGGATAAGGATATCATAATGAAATCTAACTATTTCAATACTCCACCTCGCTATTCATGATGAAAGAGATGAAAAAGGTGTAAGGAAAAGTTTCTTGCAATTCTCCTCGAAACGTTACCATGTCAGATTCTTCATAAAGATATCTGCAACTTGTTCATCAGTGGGAATATAGAAAATTTTGATCTTTCCATCTGTAATACATTCTCGGATATAATATTCTGGAATTTCTATGTGTTTTGAATGACCTTCTTGTACTGGATTAGTAGCAAGGAATATGGCACCTTGATTGTCACAGAGCAGGGGAATGGTTTTGAGGTTGAACCTCAATTCAGAAAGAAGTATCCAAATCCAAGAGAGCTGTTTCACAGCTTCTGTCATCCCTACATATTCTGCTTCTGTTGATGACAAGGTGATCTTCCGTTGTTATCTGGAAAGCCAAGAGACTATTCCATTGCCAATAAACATCGCATAACCAGAGGTAAATTGATGAGTTTCATGATCTTCAGTCCAATCTGTATCAGAATATGCCATAATGCCGGATTGAGAAGATCCATCATAGGTAATGCAGAGATCCTTGGTACCAATGAGATACTGCACTATATAGAGTACTTTCTGCAGATGTTCATCTGATGGGTTGGCAAAGAACTGTGATATTTTAATTACAGCAAAGGCAATATCTGGGCAAGTTCCCAGCATAATATACAGTAGTGATCCAATCACTGACTGATATCAACTTCGGAGTTGGAAGGAGGTTTCCATGGTAAGAGGAGCAAGGTTGTACCTGGAAGGAAGAGGGGTGTGAGCTACTTTGGCATTATCGAGTTTGAAGTGACCAATGATTTTTTTGGCATAAGCAACTTGGTCAAGCTTCAATGTTCGTTTAGAATGGTTGTGAGTAATACACATGCCAAGATATTCAGTAGCAGCTCCGAGATCACGGCTTTCCCATTTGCTCATAAATTCTTTCTTTTTCCTCAAGAGATAGGAGTGGTTGGAGCCAAGAAATAAAGCATTGTTAACGTAAATGACTAAAATGATAATGTCCTGACCATTAAAATGAACATAGACACCAGGATCTCCATGTGTCCTAACAAATCCCATAGCTAAAAGAGACTTGTGAAGCACCTTGTTCCATTGTAGGGCAGCTTGTTTTAAGCCATAGATTGCCCTTAGCAAGTGACAAACTTTTTTCTCCATGCTGGGTTTGACAAAACCTTTGGGCTGTTCCATATAAATTTCTTTGTCAAGTTCTCCAAATAGGAAAGCAGTCTTGACATCTAGCGCTTCAATTTCCCAATCTTTGAGTGCTGCAATTGATAAAAGAAGTTGAACAGTCTCGAATCTTGCAACTGGTGAAAAGGTTTCTTTGAAATCTATCCTATAGATTTGTGTAAAGCCTTTTGTTATGAAGTGAGCCTTGATGTGGCCATCGCTCTTGACAACATATACCCATCTCTCTTTGACAGATTTCTGTCCAGGTGGAAGGTCAACCAATTCCCATACTTTGCGCTCTCTAAGTGATTTAATTTCTTCTTCCATAGCTATCTTCCATTTGTTCTGATCTCCTTTCGGAAGTTTCAGAACATCCTTATAGTGCATTGGTGTGACAGTCATGGATATTGCAGAGGCTAACAAAGAGCCAAAGAAATGTGCACTATATAAGAATCCAAGATCATCTGTTTCATTGGTGAGAATGGATGATTGAACTTCTCATTCAATATCCACAGGAGGTCTAGCTCCATATACATTATTGGGAAGAATGTGTGGATTGTGGATATGAGTGCCACGACGAGGTTCGTTTTCTTGTTGTGGTTTAGGAGGAGTAGGAGAAGGAGTATGAGGATGCTGTTGGTTTCCTCATGGAGGGAATTGTTGATTGAAATCATGACCATCCATTGGTGGAAATAGATAGTGACGAGTTACAGGGATATAATCATCTGTATCCGATTTTTTATTCTCGTCTTGATCCTTGTCTGAAAGGTTGTCTGGAATAGAAATCTCGGCAGGTTTGTCTTTTGACTTTCCAGAACAATAGGGGAATACAAGTTCATTGAATGTGACAGTGGAAGAAACAATAGTTGTTCTTCTTCTAGGAGACCAGAAATGGTATCCTTTTGTTCCTTTTTCATATCCAATGAAGATCACTTCCTCTGCTTTTGCAGCTAGCTTATTAGCTCAATCTTCTTTTGGAATGAAGATGTAGGCATGACATCCAAATACCTTAAAATAGGAAACATCAGGTTTACTGCCATTCCATTTGGATATGGAAGTAGTCCAATCAAGACGATGCATAGGCTGTCTGTTATAGATGTGAAGAGCAGTCTCAACAGCATCTTGCCAGAAAGATGGTGGTAAACAGGCATGTTGGTGTATAGCCTCAGATTTTTCAAGGATTGTGTAATTAAAGCATTCAGCACGACCGTTTTGTTGAGGAGTACAAGGTACAGAGGTTTGATGCTCTATACCCTTGGACAAGAGGAACATCTGAAGAGAATGATTAATGTATTCCCCCCCATCGTCCAAATATATAGAGTGAAGATGAAAACCAGTTTGGTTTTCCGCCCAAGCAATCAGATCCTGAAGTACTTATATAGCATTGGACTTGGAGTGCAAAAAATGCAAGCTACCAAAACCAGAAGCATCATCAAGAAAGGTGATGATCCATTTGTTATGAGAATGCAACACGGTCGACATTTTGCACAAATCAGTATGGATGAGGTCAAGCATGCGAGATGAGCATAAAGACGAAGCAGGAAAATCCTGCTGATGTGCCTTGCCAAGCACACAGCCCTTGCAAGTAGGCATAGAAGTGGGTGGCTGTATGGCAGAAACACCCATCAAATGCTTATGAGCATAACGGAGAGCATTCTTAGAAGCATGTCCAAGACAGTGATGCCACAAATTGAAAGACTTGATATCCTACAAGGAGTTAACCAAACCATCTGGAGTGATCAGAGAGAACCGAAACCAGTGGAGCGGAGAAGGTGGAAATAAAGCATTGGCTAGTATTACCACCCTTCCTTGATTGTCCTGGATCTTAGTCTGATCTGTAATCTCACATGAATAGCCAGCTTCAGTGAGAGTATTTATCGACAGGAGTCGATGACGAGCATCAGGGATATGTCAGACATTACAGAGAACGATGGGAATGGCCCCTGTCTTTTCCTGTTTAAATATCACAGTACCAGGACTGTACATTTGCATGACACTGTCATTAGCAGTTCCAGCAAAATATGTCCCTTTTTGTAGATCAGAAAAATCATCGAGATAAGGAATTATGTGATCAGAACATTCCGAATCAACAAGCCAATGATTCTCAGTAGTGTGATCTTTCGCACCTAGGGCAAATGCCCACGAATAAGCAGAATCATAGTAATATTCTTCATCAGGTACATTGTTGTATTCATCATCTGATCGAGCATTATTGTTGTGCTTTTCACGGAGTAAGGCAGAATGATCTATGCTACCTTTTCAAGTACCATCAGCATTACAAATCTCTATGGAAATTAGCAACAACTCCTTTAGTCTTCTTTAGCTTTTTGGATTGTGCTCCTCTCTCAAAGTGCTGGGGGAGAGGAGCTGGATCAAAAGGACAAGGAGAAAGGTCCAGCATGACTGGTACCAATTGGTCCCATGGGTTCTTCGAAGTCTCTTGCATTAGTATAAAGAGATTCGGCATCCCATTGGTCATTGGCGACTTCCTGTTGAAACTCGTCAATGTCCATCATCATACCTGTAATATCACCATCTATGACATTGGCAAAACCATCAACTTTATTTACTCGTGCTTTTCCTTTCTCTTTTCAGTTCATCTGCCTATTTGAGGAAGAAACATTAGCACCCTGCAGAGCAGAAGTCCTTGTGGATGGCTTATATGGCTTCTTTCCTTGTTGACTGCATTGAGTCTGACGGGGACGACTAGAACCCTGTTCAGGACGACCATATAATTCCCAACAGTTTGTTGTTAGATGGGGTTTCCTGCAGTGGTCACAAACAGGATGAGAGGGAGCACGTTGAATCATATTTGTATGATTTGCCTCACTTGGCATGGCTTCAAGACGGTGAGCCAAAAATCTTCATTGCAGACGAGAAGTGGAATGAAGTTGAGATTCCTGAAGTATTTTAGGAATGATTTGGTTAGTGGTGAAGTTGGCAGTGGTAATGGTCTGCACAATGGTTGATACCAAAGGTTGGTATGAGTAAGGGAGTGAATTAAGCATAATCATGGCATGGAGATTGCCAGGAAGTTGTAGTCCAGACATGGACATTTCATAGAAGGTGTTTGTCAACTTATTGATTTGAGTTGGAATATTCTCTGCATCCCAACGGTTGTATTCCGAAGGGTCTATGATGCGCGTATTAAGTGCTTTTACAAAAGCTTCAATAGAGGGTTGCAAGTGCATTCCAAAGATCCTTAGCTAAAGAAGGATGAGCGACATTCCCAATGGCCACATAAGTCTTCTTCATGAGATGTTGCATATCTGCATGAATAAAGACACCGATTAATGCTTGTGCCTGACGATCTGAAGAAATCCAAGCAGCTTGCACATCAGCATCAGCAAGTTGCTGAGCGAAGGTTGAAGTTCCATCAACCATATTCCATCATGTTGCCATAGTGAGGAGATTGTGGATTTGGTGAGACCAGATGGAATAATTTGAAGCACCTGCAAGGACTGCAATGCAGGCCTGAATAGCAGAGTTGATAGAGAAAGAAATGTTGTATCTGCTTTAGAAGATAAAGATGTTGGCGACGAAAGTCTGCAAGAAATTCTGATTAGCATGTGTGACAGGAAAGTTAGGAATGGGAACCGGAGCAGGTGGAATAAGAAGGTCTGCGACAAGGTTGACATCTTCTTGAGTGTCATTGTTATCATTGTCATCATTGTCATCATTGTCCTTGGTTTCTTCATCTGTATCATCAGCTGGTATGGTATGCAAATGTTGAGCAAGATGTTGCATCAAGGGTATTTGTCCTCTCTGAACTTGTATTTGTTCCATAATGTTATCATCAGAACGTACAAGTTTCTCAAATAATTCGAAGTCGGTATGAAGAAAAAAGTATGGATTAGGGATAGAAGAAAATTGTCCATTTCTAGCCCATTCGCAGCAAGATGAAGATGAGAACCAATCCAATATTTAAAGTGTGTGGGAGTACTCCGAACGAATCCAGGCTTTTCATAATTTGTGTAATGACCTCCTAACTGGGCTGGCAATGGCCAAATGTTGATTGGGAATGGGAGCAGGTGTGAGACCTGGGACAGGCAGTACTCCTGGAGTCTGCTGTTGTTCTTCTTCATGATAGCCTCATTGAGAGATGTAATGTCCATGGTGGTAAGGATCAGGGACATCTCAATTGAGTTCTATGTGAAGGCACATAAAGTTAGTTCCCAGTTTAATCTTAATGTTATACCAGGGGTTCTTCCTCTTCTATACCTGTCGCCACATAGCATCCATCAACTTGTTTCAGATGTACTGCATGGGAATGTCGAAGTTATGGGAATATCCAACGAAGAAGTGGAGGTGGTTAAATTTGTGGTGCATGTACTGGTGCCGACCATCCTTCCAGATAACATCTCTTTCCAAGTTGAGAAATCATTCAGGATGCTCATAGAGCTCCTGTAGAACGTTTTGGTCCAAGACTTCATTAGGTTTCAATGATTCATAGAACTCAATGAAATATTTGCTAAACGTGTGACAATCGTGTTGCACGATCTTGAAGCCTTGATTGTGGACGGGGTGAGCGGGGGTAGAGTGATACTTTTCCATGGGAAACACGTATCCAAGTCCTTCGTAGAAGGATGCAATGGGCTCATTCCAATACATAAGACCTTCCTTAAAAATTACATCCTATTCTGGAATATATCGGACAGGGCCATCTTCAACAACGACCTGGAGTAGAAGACCACCACGATATAGAGTGGGAATCTGGATGACTTGAGTGAGACAAGATGAGACATCTAAGGGATTCTTAGCATCTACCCTGATGAGGGGTACTTCCGGTCTGATCAACAGATCAGGAACGTTTTCGTATGATATTATTTGATGCATTAGATTATCCCTATAAGAGACAGTTCGATGTCTCTGGATCCTCATTGGAGCTTGAATATCCTTTGGGAACATCACAAGCCGATTGTTCAAAGTTGGATTGACCTGAAGAGGATTAATTGCTATATCTAAGTCTAAGATCTCGCCAGGTTCCATGATTTCATTGAAGACCATGTCATTGGGATTGACGTTCTCATTGACAGCAACATCATCGGATAAGACAACAGTATCTTTCTCGAGTAAGAGAGATGAGATCGAGGATCCGTCGCTGATGTCAGTTAAGGGAGAGTCGACAAGGAGTGAAGTCGAAGTAGGACCATGGTTGTCCATGAGGGATACTTTGGTTGAACCATGGTTTGGTGTTGGCAGATAAGTTAATCCAGGTGAGGTCGAAGAAGAGGATATGTTTCTGAAAGGAAACTGGACTTGGTGTATTGGGAGTGGTTGGAGTAGGCATTGGTGGGTGGAAGAAGATGGAGAGGTCATGGTAGGCTTGAGTTCGACATAAAGGTACTCAAATAGGATTGATAGGAGGAGGTATTGGGATGACAGATGTCCATGGAGAATGTGAAAATTGAGGATGAGTGGAAAAAGCTGGAGAGTCAATATAAGGGAGAGAAGTCAGAGGAGGAGCGCAAGGAGGAGGAGGATGAGATGGACAATAGATGGTTCTGGGAGGAACAGGAAATTCATCTGGACGACGATGATTCATGCAATTTAGATAAATGCAATAATCTCTGCACAAGATAGGACAGGTATCCTTATCAAAGTCGGAGTGACACTTCCACGTGCAGTGGTGGATAGGAGTAGGATTTGGGGGCTGACTAACCTGAGTAGGAATGGTATAGCTTCTACTCATTAGGTTAGCATTTGTCCATGTAAGCATGACATGGGAAAAGATGAGGTATAACTCTGCTAAGAAGAGTAGGCCAGGGTTGCCCCAGATCTATTGGACCTGACTCATAAATCCAAATATCATGCTCATCATTATAAGAATGATATAGAACAGACTAAGAGCAAGTATGTCATACATTATGAGGCGGGGTAATGACATCGGTATGACAACTGTTGAGCCTAAGTGGGGCTCATAACCTAAAGAGATTGCTAGGTCTCTTTTGGTGCAGAGGCAACAGTAGAAGGGTAAACCCAGTGAGGGAGAGTACTCACTTGCTGTAGAGCGTACTTGCAAGCTAGTTGCTAGAAGTTATTCACAACATGATACAAAGTAAAGAACTTAGATTGTGAGCTCTGAAGGAGCCGTGTTTATATATATAGTGTACAGCAATTGTGTGTACCTATTGTGAAAATATCCTAAAGGGATAAAGGCTGTGTAATATGCAGCAGTGTGCAGCAGTAAGCAGCCAATGGCAGAAGGTGCACATGGTATGGCACAATATGCCAAGAGAATGGTGTGATGTTTCACCATAGTGATATAATATAACATCATCATAAAGATAAGAGATAAGGATGATGTCACCAGTCTAGAACAATGATGTCATGGGTTTAGATGAATTAATAACCATGAAGAGCGACCCAGATAAGGATAAGGTTATCATAATGAAACCTAACTATTTCAATAAGATGTTTCAAGTTGCATACAAGACTGAGTGACATGCGATATCGAAAACATTGACCTAACTGCTGCATTGACCCAACCAAATAAGATAATAACCAGCACACTCACCTATGCATTATTTTCAGCCTTCTTCTGGCCACTCCTGCACTTAGAGGAACCCCCCTCAGAGCCTTGACCAGAGGCATTTTGTTTTTCCTTTGGTGCTGATGATTTCTTACTGTTACCTGACATTTCTGATACTCTTTCAGGCTCTATGTCGGACAGGTCACTATTAATAGTATTTCCATGGCCCGACCCAGCCTGAGAGCCCTGGCTTGGGCCTGGCTTAGCAGGCCTATGGCTTTGCCCAATTATGAGCCGGGCTTTGAGTCACCCAAGCCCCAGAAACGTGGCCTGGCCCAGCCTGTAAGCCCTGGCTTAGGCCTAGGCTGTGGCTTGCTACAAGTAGACAGAGATCATACTATAATGTCAAGAAAAAGTACTACAGCAGCATTGGTATACAGTTTTACTCTATGTTCAAAACATCACCACCTCACTCATCCTTATCCTCATTATCAATTTCCCCCATGTCTTCACCAGCATCCATCAGGAAAAAAGGTTTGTGGCTGTAGCACCCATAGCACTATATTGTCACTATGTTGTCACTATGCATACCACATGTTCTATATAGGCTATTGTAGACTACTGTAGCAGCGTTTAGAAACCAGCCATGCTATAGTACGCTATGTAATGTTCTTGTTGTACGAGTAAACTATGTCGTATAATTAATGTAAAGGGTCATCACATATATACATCTAGAGGATTGATACCAAGGCTATCTAACAAGTTTACATTAGAGCACATTGAGTAATGTGGCTGGCGTTGTCTCCCCATGAACAAACTTGTGCAGCGTATAGCACATAGGGCTGCAATGTACTCATCAGTGTTAAATCCACTCTCTGGAGATCAGATCTCACCATCCACCCATCCATCCATGTATACTGATGCAGAGGTTGACATTAAGATTCCTGAAAGGTGAACAATTCAATTAGCTCTATGATGATAGCAAATGACAACCATATCACATTATTGTGCAACCTATACTGTTCAAATGTGTGAAGATCAATGTATTTATTAAGGTAAAAGTATTGAGCCTCCACCAATGCATGACCTTGGATCCATTGAGGGTTGATAGCTCCACATGGAAATGAGGGAATGAGGTGATACTGTTGTACAATCTGGTCAACCAGAATGACTTCTGTATTTGGAATCCATTGCCTAGTTGAGCGGCTGAGGTGAAACATATTGAAATGGTTGTCATACATCCGCATGGGCTTGAACCAATGGACATAGATGAGTGGTTGGTGGTATGTTCCAAGGTGCGAAGGGAGTGTGAAGAAAATCCGCACTTCTGCCATGTGCAAGCCTGTGAACACATTTAATTTGAAAGCAGTTGCAATAAATCACTCACTGTGTAGTGTTTCTCGATCTGACAAGTCCACATAGTTTGTCATGAGGACCATGTCAAATCTTGCCAAAGTGGAGGGTTTGCGGGTGCCATTCAGGTGCAGTGGGTGTGCACAAATTCTTGAGTGATCCTTAAATGGCACATGTTCATTGGGTGGTAGTAACAGCACTAGGTTAGTAAAGATATCAAAGCGATCATGGATAGTCAGTATGCAGAATTGGTGTTCACTGTTTATTATTCCTAGAAAATCCTTGAGGGCAGGAAGGAAGGACACTGCACCATAATACTGTTCCAAATATTGCACTGTTTTTTTAGGAAGGTGGGGCTTCAGTGCAATGTGGTATAGAGTGTGAGTGGGGACAGGTTCAGCCAGTGTGAGCACATGAATAGATGATGCACATGGCCCACACTCATTGTTCCCAGAGCCTCTAGTAAGGGGAGTAATATCAGCAGTACTGTTGCACCAAATGAGATACTGGTTGAACCAGATGACCGCTTCTTGGCATTGCAGTCATTTGGTCATCTGGATTGTATAGTCTTTCCAGCTGCTGGCTGCATAGGCTTTCTTGGCATAGTCGATGTGGAGACACTCCAAGCTTTCAGTATTAACCCTATTCAAGCTCCTGAGGTTCTTGATCATATTGATATAGTGAAGGAGAGAGTGGACTTTTGGAATGTTGAAGTGCTCACAGAGACCTAGCTCGATAAAAACATCCTTAGCACCATGAAAGTCATCCAAAGCTTGCAATAAAGCTTGGATAGTTTTGTCTGTGTGAGATTGATACTGCGCAAGACAAATAAAATCAGTTAGACTGTAAGCAGCTTGGAGAATGTGGGGTTTGGTGGTGATACCAATGAGGCCACCAATGAAAACCTGTTGAAGTTGCTTGTGATTAGTGCTGGTCCACTGTCTGATTTGCAAGATGTCATCATTGAAATATTGAAGGCCTGGAAAGATGGACATGGCATGGAACCAAGCATCAAAGTCATCCAAACCAGCAATGGTGGTGCACCATTTTTTCAGGTAGTCCTTGAAGAGCCCTTGGTGAAGCTGATGTAAGATATCAGAAGAAATGTAGATGAATATGTCGGTATGAGGGAGATCAGCCCAGAAGGGTGAGAAAACAGGCTGAAGGCCTTCAGCAATGAATGACGGAGGGTACTGGCCAGTGGCTTGCATGTGAAGTGTTTATTTGATTTGTGTTTGGTTGTGGAGTGCAAATTCCTGGTTCGTTCCTCGTTGGTTTGCAGGCACGACGCACTTTGGACAGCGATTCTCAGTGTAGCAGGCTATGAGACACTGCTTGGGGTGGTCTCCAATGTAGGCTGTGAGAATTGGGAAGACTCGTCAAATCCATACATCTGCACATATCATCTGCACACCATTTTGGCCTGCAGCCACAAGAGGCTACAGCAGCTGCCTCATGCAGTAGTGGAAAAGTCAGTAGCTGACAATGGAGTTGTCCTCGAATAAGGTGAGCTTTGAGACTGGTAAGTACCCCAGCAAAACAGCACCGTGCCGGGATGGCTCACACCGTACTTGCTTGGACAGGTTACCGATGCTGAGATAGACCAGCCAAGCAGTCTTGTCACCCTTAAAGCGAGACAGATGGGTCTTGTCTGATGCTATAATCACTGGCACGATGGTAGCACCAGATGGTAAATGTTCCTTCATATCAGGTTAGGTGCATATCTGTGACAATGGCGGTCTGCTCACTTGAGTTTGCCACCACCAATCTCCTGTCCACATCTCATCATATCAGCGTGTGTGTCCTCCTTGATCCATATAAATCTTCTCTGGTATGTACACCATGCTATCATCAAATGCAGGGTTACCTATTAATTCTCGAACACAGGTGACAGGATCTTTCATCCACAGCTCAAGCTCCTCTGAGTTGGTGTCATTGGCAAGTGGACCATCTGATGCATTGCTTTCAATTGGATTGAGATCACCACATGTCTGGATCATTCGGCAGGTTCATTCCAGCCCAGTGGGCAACTGATCAATGAGTTTCAAGAAGGTATGACTGCTACTAAAGATGGGACGCATGTGATCCCTTGTCTTTCCGAAGATCATTTTAGTTCCTTTCAGGTAGACGTGCATGGTCTACCACTTACAATAGGGAGCTTCAGGAATTCATCGGTTGCACGCTGGTTTACAGTTTTAATCAGCCACCATGCCAGCTCCCATTCATCGTGATCTGCAAATGGTGCATATGTTTCTTTTTTGGTGCTATCCTGAAACATCTTCATCTGTTCAAAAGAGGTTGTGTGGGTGCCAAGAACATCAGTAGCAGCATGAGAGAAAAACTCCTGGGCAAACCAGGGAAAAGGGAGTTTGCCTTCATTCACTTCTTGTACCCTACCATCTCCACCACCTGTTGCATTGACTTCACATGAGGTGTTCGTGTGGTCTTCTTCAATACAGTAAGCTGTTTGTTCCATGGACACTCCCCTCTCAAGTGCTAAGCTGCCATCCTCAGATATAGTATATGTGGGTGCTTGTTCAGTACAAGCATCTCGCTCCCACTGTGCATAGCATTGCTGGGAGTGCATGGTGTGTCAGCACAAAGCTCTGGTGGTCATGAAGGTTCATTTACAACACCTGCACAAATTGTATTGATGCTGGCTCCTTTTGGAGGCATAATAGGTGTCAGGGGAGGGAGAGTGGGGCAAGGGTCAAATTCAGTGGGCTTGTAACACTATTTTCCAATGCTATACCTGCCCTCAACTATAGCCTCTGTGCCATTGTGGTTTCCTTGGTGATCTCGACTGCATGACAGAATCAGTAAGTAAAAATTTCGTCGCCCCAAATACTGATTACTTGTACCAATATGTAGGTCTGTCTGTACCTAACCTTTATTCCACAACCGCACTCAGTCCAACCTGTGCCCCTATGCCCTAGTGCTAATGCCAACATCAATCCAAGCTTGACTCCATAAGTAACAATTCACTCCACCCCCACTTCTGAATGATTCTGCTGTCCTGTAGGGGTAATCATGTGAAACATGACCTGCAGTCCTATCATATGGCCCAGTTCTGATTGTTTGTTCCACTCGTCTTCCTGTAGGCTCTAGGTCCCTATCAGAGGTGAGATATTGCCCTGCATGATAACCCTTACCTTACACCTTCTCTCCTTCAGGTTTGTTGTTTCAAACAACTGCTCTTGGCACCATTGACCTGCATGACATGCTAACAAAGCTAAGCAAGGTCCCTGTCTTCGCTCAGCAGCCATTCAGTGACAATGCATTTAAAGTGTGAGTTACTGCCCACTCTTTCATAGTTCTTAACCCCCTTTAGACCTGTACCATAACTGTCGCTCACTGCCAACCTCTCTTGTTCCCTTTGGTCTCTATTCAAACTCTTTATACACTTTTGTTATCACTTCAATTCTTTTTTGTGTCTCTCTCAACTCTCAAGCTTCCCTCACTTCTTTTTTCTAATCTCCATTCCTCCCTCATTGATTTACTCTATCTCTAACTCCAAATTCTTTTAATCCAACACAGATTATGGCCAAGCTTCTCGATGAAACACCACAGCCACGAAATGCTGTGGTGACATTGCGATCTTTGTCTGAAGGCCGTGTCACCCACATCTGTTACCCAAGTGAAAAGGTTCAGGTCATGAGAGGTAAGTGGCATGGCCAATCATGCTGTTCAACTATTGATATTTGGCAGAGGACCATGAGCAAGCCAAGGCCACTCACGAACAAGACACCCTTGCCAAAGCAAAAAGGTGTGAAGAACGTACCCTCAGGCGTGACCAAGCCGTGAAGGCAGCTCAACAGGATCCCCTCAAGACCTAACCTACTGTAGTGCAAGGTATGGCTGAGGTCATCCCAACTGTGGTTGACCACACAGTACATCTCACTTTCTATTATTAACCATTCCACTGGCATGTAACTACCATTTTCATTTCATAGTTTATGTCTCGTCCAACTGGTGGCCATGGTATAGCCCTGACTTGCACGAACCTCCTAAACTCATCACTTGTCGTGCATCAGGACATCATCCCTCCTGTTTCAAGATTGGGCCATGATATAAAAGTAGAGGTATCTGCCAAAAGGAATTGCCTTCCTGGACACGATTAACATGTTCAGACAGCTACTGCCACATCTCTGCACTTATGACCCCAAGCCATTGCATTGAACTGAGATGCTGCTCGTTCTCCCCAGCCACATCACCACAGACATATCCCTACACAAGAGGCCATGTGAGCTCACTCCTGAACCCATACAGGAAAAAGAGTAAGTCACAAGGACTACATCAAACAGTTACATTGACTTGAGTTACAGGAACCACCGAGAAGATCAGCCGCTCCCAAGAAAGCAAGTCCACCATATTCTCGAGAGCGATGATGATGAGCCATCCATGGGTGCAAAGGCCATGGCAGAAATCACAGCAGTAGTGACCAAGGGTGAATGCCAAATGACAGACACCTCTAGGCTGTCTACTGGTTGTGCAGTAACTATGCAGCAGGCCCACTCCATTCCGAACCCCAATGGAGGCCAGCCTCCGGTGGGGGGTCTGAAGCCTCATCCAAAGGCTGGTGACTATGATGGTCCCACGCATCGCATCCTTGACACCACCATTCAATTCTATCATGCTCTTCTGCTCACGGAGATTTCTTTTCCTCAGTCACATGTAGAAATTGAGTGGACAAAGACAGCTTGAGACTTAAGCTGCCAGTTCTACTATGGGACTGCCACTACTCACAATCCAGACATTTTAAAACTGGCCAGTGATTTCTTTGGCCAACACGAGACAAACTAACTATCATTCAGATCACAGCATGAGCTTCCAACCTGCATGGACATTTCAAAATGAAAGCTCGCTCGATCATTGTGACCACATTTGGATTTGAGTCCAGTGCTAGTTCCACTGCACAACAGTTAAACTGAAACCTTGTGACAGCACTGAAGTTCAACTCAGCATTTGTGTTCCGTGTAAGTTCGATCACTTCAAAATATGCCCAGCCGCCTGTGCCTACACTCATTGTCCAACATCAGGAATTCTGCCCCCCCCCTTGTCAGCATTTACAGAAACAAAGGGGTTCAGCAGGCCATCAATGAAGTCCTATTCCAGAACAAGACAGACGAAGTAATCAAGTGGCCTAAATATTATCAGCCATTCCCTATTGTAGAATATGCTCTGGCTCTCACAGCAGTAGAAGTCCAATGTTCATCAAGAGATTATATTGACAATTATGAATCAGGTTGAGTGTACCATTGATGAATGGGCATCTGAGTCATGTGAACGGATTGCATTTACTGAAGAAGCCTACCTGCCCATTTACAATGTGCACATAGACAACCTGGAATTCTTTGATAAGAAAACCCAAATGCTGAATATCCTACCAATGATCATGAAGGAGGTCTACAACAATGGAAAGTAGGTGAATGTATTAACTTCTGCATCTAATCACTAACTCATTGCAGGTTGCATGCCGGCATTCCGATTATTTGACCAGTGAACACTGTTACTATATCTGCTGCAGTGATCAATGACGCCATCAATGAATTTGATCAAGAGCACCCGCAGGGAAGTGACAAGTCAGAGATACAGGATAATGCCACATCAACAAATGAAGCTGATGCAAATGTACAAGATTTGGACTTGCAAAATATTGAAGAGGCAGGGGATGAGTAGGTTGAAAGTTGAAACAGATGAGCACATTGGAGCCATGGTTGGAATGGGATGTGAGTTCTGTTGTTGCTGATAGATGCATAGTATACCCCTATGAGATGCTATATTGTTCAATGTAGTATTTGTAAACAATACCACGGCATGCTATAGTTTGCTATCATAGAGTCTCTTGATTTGAAGTGGCTACAGAGTACTATAAAATGGGAGAAAGTCTATGGACTCTACAAGGACTACAAGTGCTACAAAGTCCTATGTAGCATTTGTGCTTTTTCCTGATGTCGGACCTGTCATGCACCACCTTGGTGGCAACTGAAGGATCATCACGTACCAATACTGTAACTCTGACCTGGTAGTGCATTTGAGGAATTGAAGTGCCTCGACAATATCAGCCTTAAGACAGTTCCGGTGCTTGCTGATTGTGATCCCAGCTGATGAGAAAACTTGTTCTGATGATATGGAACTTGCCATGATTGGCAAGAAGTCCCATGCCAGGGATCTCCACACCAGATATCGTGTAGAATGCATATCCCACCATTGCACGATGGTGGAGTTGCCAAGATATTCATGCATATTGAGGTAATCATGGAAACCTTGCAGCCATGGGTGTGTGGAATCATCCGAGTGCTTGCCAGTTTCATTAGGACTGATTGGGTTCTCGTCATCACTCACATTATCCATATAAGAGCCTAAGAGGGCATTGAGCTTTGAGTTGTGTGTTGTAATACGATGCTTGTGATTGGTACTTGGAGCAGTGGTGTCAGAGCCAAACATTGTGTGGTAGTATTCCTTGTACTTAACTGGCTCATTAAGGATGAATAGCGTATGAGGAATAGTACAACTTACAATCATCTCAGCATGGTTCCTTGCTTCAAGATAGAGCTTCTCACCCCAGTTATCATGGATATAACCCAGTTTTTGATCTGGATTGAGAACTAGAAAAACGTAAATGAGTATCAGATTGCATGTGCAATGGGTGGGACTCAGACTCGGAATCTCGGACAACTACTTACTCATCACTATAATATATGCATCAGAGGTTGATGTGCATGTGTAGTAGTGAAATATCTTCGTCACACCTGCTTCAAGTGCCTTGCTGAACTGCATAAATTTCTTACTCTTCATGCATGACAACCATGCTTTGTGGAGTGCCTCTAGTGCTGGGAGGACAGTGTGTAGTGTAGGCCCATGGTCCATTGAGAACACGTGTTGAGCATTCTCAGCAAACTAATGATTGTATGAGTATGGGCATGACAAGAACAAATGTAAACATACCACTAAAAGTGCTAGAAGGAGACAGACATGGTCCTACTCTGCTTCTGTTAGCTGGAGGTCAAGAATCTTGTGGCATTTTTCAGTGTTGCCACCCTGTTCTTTAAAGGCAAGCTGTTCAACAAATGTATTGACGTCCTACCAATTGTATTAGTATGTAGCTGTTGGTAGTACCTAGTAGAGACATTCACACTTACCTCCTTCAGTTCCAATGCACAACTGAGCATGGCAAATGTTGACGACCACCGGATCTTCATGTCAAGTAGGAGTTGCAAGCATGGTGAATATGTTTGAATACTCTTGAACAGTCCTTTACATTGCACTGAGGATTGTGCCTGTAGCATGGAAGTTAGTGACTGATGACTTCGTTTGCAGGCACATACCTTTACTGCAATTGCATGGATAAGGCCGATTGCGTCTCAATGCTGTCCATTGCGTGAAATCACTATGTTGACATTGGGGGATGCCAGATCATAATGCTTTGAAGTACTGCAAGTGGCGAGGAAGGCTTGGGTTGCAAGGTTGATAATATGGGTCATACAACTGCAGAAGATCATTGTGTCAAAGTATGTGGAAGGATGAATCTGATCTTACTGTAAACGACACTTTGTGCCATCAAATAGTTTCCCAGTTTCAGATGAGATGAGGCAGGCAAATTCTACCATCATTGTGTCATTGTTCATGGCATTGTCACAGGTAACATATCCAATCTGGTATGAATTTGGATAGTCAGTAAATATAAGGAGAAGTAGTAGATCATGTACCTTATGTGTCACATTGAGATGCTTCACTACTTTGTACAGCACCTGACCAAGATGGACACCATTGTGTGAGTTGTTGAGTTGAATAAATGCCAGAAGGCCAGTTTGAAGGGTCCACACATGTGGTGTGTTCTCTTCAATCCAAGATGCAGTGACTGTGAAGTATCCATCCATGTTCAAAGCTTGCCATGCATCACAAGTCAGGTTGATCTGACCTGTGATGTCCTTGCTCTATCGACAATATGTTAGTTGAACATTGTAGAATAATATGCATGCCACATACTGAGAGTTTCTTTCAGAGTGAGAGAAGATCTATCTTGAATTTTTTGATGATGGGTTCACGAGTAGTTGTGCGACCAGGTAACTTGATCTTATTATGGCCTGGGGCACACGAGGCAATCTTGAGCATTTTTTGGAACATTGGATGTTTCATTGCATGGATAGGCTGTTGTGTGATTTGTTAGTGATAAATGTCATCTGTCAAACTTGTGTTACGATCCTCACTTGGTCGGTTGCAACAAGGTATTCTATGGCAGCATCATGAAAAGCTGAATCAGAATATTGAATAATGGTATCTGTTGGTACAAGGTGACCATTGAGTGAAGGTTGCCAACTGATACTGGCACCAGATCATTGTCAGGCTTCTTCCTCTTGGTGGCACTTAGTGTCTATAGGAAGTATTGATGTAAAGCCATTTTAAGTGGCCCACTCTCGATACAAGGCCTGGTGGGCTGTTTGCTGGTGGTGTTGTAACATTGTAGCTTTGTTGATGATAGCCACATGTCGCTTTAGCTGTTCACTAATACATACTGAGTAAAAAAAAACACAAGACAAAACAAAAATAATGCACACCTGCAGGGGTTGCAATCCTGGTACTTCTTGTTGTCCTTTAAATAGGGGGCAGAAAAAAGGGCGTCAATGTCTTGAGTGTGCTCTGAACATCCCTGCCTGGTTGGTTTATCCACATCAATGACTTCAATGTCTTTTAGGAGGTTGTCAGACCTGGTGGTTGTTTGCAAGGTGGGTTCTGTGCCTAGGATAATAAAAACCCATTAATGAATGGATGATAAAAATTAGTATCACACCTTTTTCCTTTTTGGGTGGGCACTCCAACTCAGAGTCAGACCTTAAAGGCATGAGAGTTTCACGATGAAGGAGTTTGCACTTTGAAGAAGGTGCCTCATTGCCTTGAGGTGGCCGTGTTGCCACCTGTGCTTGCCAATGGCTGGACAACTCCAAATCAGCAGCATTATCTGTGCATGTCACACATGCTGAGGGGGCAGTGACATGTTTGGGCCTGTGCAGCTGTTTCTCGGTGTCAGACATAACACTATTTGATAATAAATAATAAGCAATCAAAAGAGATTGGCAGAAGGGATAAAACGAAGTAAAATTTCATTTCAATATACTATTTATGGTAAGCAGCTTTTGCTGAATAGGAACAAGTAGCCCATGATCAGGGCTTTAGGGCTTCTAGGGCCTAGCTCAGCTTGGCTCAAGGCTTCCCAAAATCCCAGGCTGGGCTCTGAGCCCCTCTAAGCCCCAACCATGGCCTGGCCTGGCCTGGCTGGTAAGGGCCTGGCTTAGCCAGCTCAGGGCTTTCAGGCCAGGCCATGGCATCACTAGTCACTAATAGGTTTGAGCAAGGTGGTATCTAGAGTGGCAATCATAGTTGGAACATGCTTGCATGCCTGTGTGGGAACAAAATGAGATGGGAGAGACCATTCAGGAGTGGATTTGTATACTGCCAGCGTGACAGGCCCACCGGGCTTAGGACCTATGGTGGAGGCTGGTGAAGTTGGGGGAGGTGTATGATTGATAGAAATGGGGCTGGACAATGTGGGTAGCACATGCCACTGCTTGTGCTCACATATGACTGAGGAATCCATCCAATTTTGATCTTGCGTTGACTACTGACTCATCATTTATAGCCATAAAGTCACCTCCTTGACCTTCTTTGTTCCTGAAGAAAAGCCTAATATGAAAGTGGTCAGTACAGTTGTCATATCCATAGACAAACATACATGTTGTAATGTTTCAATAATTCCTCCTTTCACTTGATGTCTTCACATCTGTCAATCACATCTTGGACGATGTAATAAAATTTGTGATAGTTGAAGCAACCGTCCTTCTCTGACCAACATGACTGTGAGCTGATTCCAAAGTGAGCCTGTGATCTGAACATCAGTCATAGTACCAGAGCAGTCTTCATAACACTTACCAATATTGTAGCATATGCGATATGCACTGCCTCAACCTTATCCATATGATGGAGAACTACATTACATGAATGAACTGCATGCAAGTCTTCATCATGAGCCATAGAAGGACCTGTAAAAATATGCCTGGCAACCTGGTTGAGCAGAAGTTAGCTATAACAATCACAAGAAGTAAAAAGACCCACCCTTTCGAGATAGAATCCATGAAAAAGTCCTGAGTATATGTGTTCTTCATCATACTTTGTTCTATTGTCATCCCACAGGAATGTGAACAGTTCAGTAGCAGACATGTCAATTTGTCTGTTCTCAAGTTTCTTGCAAGTCCTGTTTATTGAATTGTAGTCAACATTGCCATGTAATTGCTATAAGTAAAAATTAATACATACTCTTCAGCATTCTTAATGAATGCTCTCTTGGACTTGATGGGGTAGGAAACCAGCAAGCTGTGCATGATTGAGTCCAAGTTCCAGTTTTGAAGTGCTAGAGTTGATGGTGGGCTTCATAGTGTTGACCTTCGTGTTTTGAAGAATATATGTTGGTAGTTTCTTGCAAAATTGAGCAGAATCGCTGCTCCTCGTCTTGCTTATAGCTTCATTGATCTAAAAATACATCAGCTGGTCCTTGGAGCCTCAATATATGCACATATACACACCTTTTTGAGCATTGTCTTGAGTGTTAATGCATGCAAGGGGTCCTCAATAAATGTCTTGATGCATGGAATTTCATGGATGATCTCAGCATCACACTCTGATCCTGATGAATCAGAGTCCGACTTGAATATGTCAGACACATGTTGCTTAATGGGATTAGCCTTGGACATAGTAATACATCATAGTGGTTGGTAATGAAACTTACTTCCTGTCCCGTTTTTTACCTTTCCTTTGCTTACTTGATGCATTTTTTGAGGTCTTCTTGACACATTTTGATGGCCTGTCATTGTGGGATGAGTTGGCAGGAGAAAGAGTGCATTTATTAGAGGTCATGAGGGTTGAGGGCACAAGTAGTAGAAGGTGATAATGATAATGATTAGAGTTTGGAATGCGCATTGCCTTTTGACCTAATTAGCATAGGATATTTTCCATTTATGGGTCACACGTATCCCTTCACCCTCCAACTTTCACTTCTATTGTGACCATTATCATCTGTGCATCCTGTGCTCGATGTCTTGGAATGAGTTGCCCTCACAGTACTTTATCCATAACAGTGGATGTCCATGTTCAAGTCACACTCCCTTGTTCCCATCTCAACCCATTTTTTTCATTTATACTCCAGCTATCAACAATGAACAACATGCTTTCAAAATTCTTGGAGAACAAGATATCTCTAGAGCTTCCTCTCAAATATCCCGAAGTCTACTGTGTTACATACACACCTGAATTTCCTGGACTGCTCGTAAGTACCATTGTTAATTTCTATTGTTTTATCTGTATTGACTTTTTAAATGATTGAAATTCGACCTACTACATCTGAGTTATGAAACACAACAGAAACACTTGCTCTTCAATCACCTTTGGGTATGTATATCTGGCTTGTCATATTTTTGCTTATCTCTTTTCAGATATACAACATTCTCATGCTCTCAAGAATGAAAAGACTCTTGTATTCTCTCGACCAGATAACATCACTCCTGAATAATCTGGTGAGTTTGGTATTGTAGTTTTCCCAAAGATGCAAAGTAAGTTAAATACATTCCAGCAAAGTATGATATGAGTTCCACAGAGTCTGAAAGTGACTCAAAGATCTGGGTGGAGTTCTGTGCAATCGGAGCAGTATGTGCACTGATTTCTCTGGGTATTTTTCTTTCTTTGAATATCCTCTAGCAAAAACAAATTACTTCCACCAGCCCAGCCAATGCAACTTCTTTGCGTTGATCCACCACAATGCAGGTGAGATTCTTTAGTTAGTATGATTGAACATACACAACTCATTTGCTCTTTCTAGGGAGTATTTGTAGCTATCTTATTACTACAACGCGTGTATTTAGCTGTTAGCTCCCAATTTCATGCTTTATATCCCTCCAAGTCAGTCCCCTCCTAGTCCTACAATGGATGACCTGATTTGTGTCAGATGTGCAAGGCCATTCACTACAAAAAAGTCCTTGAGTGCATATGAGGCCCAATGCCTGGCAAGCAAGGCATTGACACTTGACATCCATCATCACCACAGGGACCAAAAGAAGTCGAAAAAGTGAAAACATACATCACCTAGCCAATCACTTCAACCTTCCCATGCCACAAGATTATCAGCTCCTGTTGAGATAAAAATCACTGACTTTCAATCTGAGGTAATGTGTTGCAGCATGCCTCATCCTGTCAGATTATTACTAATACTCAGAGCATTTAGGAACTATTCCCCCATTCCTCCATATCCCCTCCTTCACCTGTTCTAGTTATCTCAGGTCACTCAGGGCAGTGTATTAGGCTCCCTGCACACTTTGTTGACTATCTACCTGACAAGCTCACAGGTCTCCGCCATGCCCCACCTGCACCCACCCCCCCATCCCCTTCACCCAGACCTTCACAGGCCTGTCAACCTCCTTCTGAGTGATTTCAGACAGAACCGGATTCCATGGGCCTCTTCAAGATCTACTCAAATCACCCAACATTTAAGCCTGTTTTAGACATGAATCATATCGACCTGCCTGACACTGGTTCAACAAGCCATTCCATCTTCGAGCCACAAGAATATTATCCTTCCTTTGGATATCACTTGTCAAAACTTGTTCTCAGCATTCAGTATCCCTACCGCTGGCCTACTTACTTGTTGGTACTTTTCAGGGTCAACAGCAAAGACCAAGGAAGAAATAGACCACCTGTGGAGATATATTCAAGATCCTGCATTCAAACTGTTTGAAGTGGCACAGCCATTCTCACTTGACCATGAATGTACTCTCATCAAATGGTACCTGCATGACAACTCAAACCCTTTCTGTACACAACATGGTTGGATCCAAAGCTCTTTTGATTTCTCCCTCATCAAAGAAGGGATCAAGTATGCTTCAGAAACAGACCCAACTATTCACTTCATTTGGATTGAAAACGTCATTCACTATTCCATCACTGACATAATTAAATCTGTCTTTGCTGACAGTGTCTCCTCTACATTTCACATGATGCCTTTTGAGCAGTGCTGGACCACTGCAGATGGACGAAATATCCACATTTACTTGGAAGTTTATATGTCACCTCAGATGTTTGATGTGCACAAGGAAATCAATTCCTTCCCCAGGGACCTGGAAGACCATTATGAGTGGGTTGTCATGCCTTTAATGCTTTGGTCTGATGCTACACAGCTCACTAATTTCGGTGATGCTTTGCTCTGGCCAGTTTACCTCTTCTTTGGAAACCAATCCAAGTATACCCACAGGAAGCCAACTGCAGTGGCATGCCATCACATCACATATATTCCCTCAGTAAGTATTTGTTATTTGATGTACTATATAGTACTGATGAATTATCTAGTTACCTGACAACCTTCAAGATCTTTATGTCAAGAAATATGGAAAGGCATCAACGAGTGAACTCTACACCCATTTCAAGCACGAACTGATGCATGCAATATGGAGGCTTCTGCTCGATGATGACTTTGTCGAGGCATACCAGGGTGGTATATTAATTGAGTGTGCTGATGGTATTGTTAGACGCCTTTTCCCCCGTCTTTTCAGCTATTCGGCCAATTACCCAGAAAAGTACATATTGCCATCTTCTATTGTATGACTAGGCTAATCATATGATGAATATAATCTAGAGTGTTGTTATTGTACATCAAATTCCTTGGGCAATGTCTCTGTCCCCACTGTCTCGTCAAGAAGACCAATGTCCTCCAAATGGGGAAACCATCAGATATGTTAACATGCCGAACAGAGATCCGAATGAATGACAAGGCATATCAAACTCTGATCAACAAAGCATGGAAGCTCATTTTCAAGCATGGTAAGAAGGTGTCCAGCAAGGCCATTGGCAACCTACTCAAAGATGAATCTCTGGTTCCAACTCGGATAAGCAAGGTTTCAATACCAGTATTCCGTTGCTAGAGCTCACCTCTACCATTAACAGAATGCATTCTCTGACCATCTCTCATCTGAGGATGTCCTATTTAATTTTTTCCTGTTATTCATTGTCGACCTACTCCACAAGTTTGAACTTGGAGTATGAAAGATGATATTTATGCATTTGATGCGCATCTTGTATGCCCAAGGAGGGAATGCTATACAGGAACTGAACTGGAGGTAAGTCAGTAGTCTATTAAGGGCAGATTGCTAATGATAATGGGTTTGACAGGTATCGAAAAGTCGCACCGTTTGGCTGAGGAACGATCCAAAGATTCTACAAGAACACATCAGTAATAAAGCGACTGGTAGCAAGGGATCACAAGGATCTCCTTCAGGTAAGTAGCTGTTCCTTTCGTTCCCAGATGCTCAACTTCTATCGGTAGTGCACAATCCCTGTTTTCAAGGGATTGCTACCCTCTCTCCATAATGAGGTCATCTTAGATCTCCTTTTCAACCTAGTGACCTGGCATGCTTTCAGCAAGCTTCGACTACATATGGAGGATACACTTTCATTCTTCGATACCACAACTGCTCATGTTAGTCATTCAGTACAGATATTTCAAGCAACAACATGCGCTACATATTAAACTACAGAATTACCTCAAGAATCCACTTCTCAAGCTTGAAGATATGCAGCACTCATTGTCAAGGACCCTCAGCACACAATGGTAGGATGTGAAAAGGCAACAACCTCTGTGCCGAAGATAAAGAAGCTCAACCTTTCCACTTACAAATACCATGCTTTGGCTGACTACCCAGAGATGATTTGAGAGTTTGGAACTACAGATAGTTATTCTACCCAAACGGTATGCTATTTTATTCCCTCATGAAGTCAGCACTAACCCTTGAGCATAGGGTGAACTTGAGCACCAGTGTGTAAAGCGTCACTTTGGTCACTCAGGTAAGAAGAAAGATACATGGAACACCAGCCTTGCTCACCAAGAGGCAATTGAACGCTTCATCATGAAAGTGAACACGAGCGAGGTCTGTCTCACTTTCCATGTCATGGTACAACACTGCAATGACGCTGCATCTTCATATTCCAAGCCAAACTGGATGGACGTGTTGTTCATCTATTGGTTCTGACGCAATTCAAACTCCAAGACTGGATGGGACACCAAGCGACTATCTCGGCTTCAGTTCTTCAATGAAGCAAACCTTGCCGATGCCTTCAGTTTTGTAGACCCAGATTCTGTCATCCACAGGATCCATCTCATCCCTGCATTCAGATTAGGTGTCATAGAAAAATTGTTGGGACCATCATTCGTGCGACAAGAATTGGAGATGATTGAGCCACACAATGATTGGTGTTTCTACTACATTAACATGTAGGTTGAGTTTTACATGCACTACATACAGTGACTCCAAAAACCGTTGCAATGCCTAACCCCAATCCAGCGTGTGAAGCGCGCTGCAATCACCTGTGGGATTAGTCAGACGAAATTATGTACATACCCCTGGCTACAAATCGGTCCCTGAGTCATGTGATTTGGCCCAGTGGCTGTAGAGATATGATCATTTTAAAATGACAAGTCCATTGCAACAGTTTATTCACTTTCATTATGAAGTGGGTATTTTGGATATATCAGTACTTGGTATAGCCTCCATTTGCCTTAAACACTGCCTGAACTCTTCTAGGTATGCTTTCAATCAATTTTTGACACTCCTCAACAGGTATCCTCTCCCACTCCACCTGAATCCTATCCCACAACTCCAGAATTCCATTAGGGGGGTGTTTATGCTCTGCAAGCCTCCTTTTGAGATAGCCCCAGAGATGTTCAATGGGATTTAGATCAGGAGACTGTGCAGGCCACACCATAGTCAAATTCCTGCTTCTCCAGCCACTCCTTCACCTTCCTGCAAGTATGCTTGGGGTCATTGTCCTGCTGAAAGATGATATTAGAAGGATCAAGACCATAATGCTGCAGGATATTCAGCAGCTCATCCTTCAAAATCTGAAGGTACAGGTCCCCATCCATCCTACCATCAATCTTGGCAGCATAGCCAACTCCCTGCCAAGTCATACACCCCCATACCATCACAGAACCTCCTCCAAACTTGACAGTTCCTTCCACTAATCTGTTAGTAAGCTTTTCACCTGGCTTTTTCCACACCCATTTGCAGCCATCTGACCCTAGGCGATTGATTTTGGTCTCATCAGACCATACTACCCTCTTCTAGTCCTCCACAGTCCAGTTCTTGTGAGCAGAGGCAAAATCCATACGAGCTCTACGATGCTTGTCTAAGAGAAGAGGTCATTTTTTCTTCACCACAGCCTTCATGCCAGACTTTTTCAAGTGCTGGCAGACTGTATTAGGGGAGAGGGATTGGTTGATGATATTGGCAAGTGCCTTGGTCACCTGGACAGCATTTTCTGCCTTGTGAGTAGAGATGAGATGGATAGCATGACGAATGTTGGTAGGAGAAAGCTTAGATGGATGACCTCCAGTGGACTTCTGGAGCTCAGAATGCTCTTTGGAGTGGAGCCTGGATATGGTGGAGACATGAATACCAGTTGAAGAAGCAATGGAGTGAGCAAAGTGACCTGCATCAAGCATAGAGAGGATTGTGTTCTTTTGGGTAGTAGAGAGAGATCTCATGATGATGGTGGTTGGAAACAAAGAAGCATGTGAACTTTTTCAAACTCAGACATAATGTTTATATGTGGATCAATGTTTATATGACCAAATATTACCAAATATCATATGATTTTCCCAAGATTCCACCTTATCCACCAAAAGTGAATAAACTGTTGCAATGGACTTGTCATTTTAAAATGATCATATCTCCACAGCCACTCAGCCAAATCACATGACCCAGGGGCTGAATTGTAGCCAGGGGTATGTACATAATTTCGTCTGACTAATCCCACAGGTGATTGCAGCACACTTCGCGCGCTGGATTGGGGTTAGACATTGCAATGGTTTTTGGAGTCACTGTATGCTAATATTACTCTAGTTTTGTTAATAGGGACATCTTCATGCGATTCAGAGGGGGAGGGATTGGGTGATGGGATGGATGAAGAGGGAGATGAGCTTGGAAATTCAGAGTTGGAAGAAAGCATTGAAGGCGAAGATGATGATGTTATTGTTGCGGACAAAGGAGAAGAACTCGATGAGAACATATGGGCTCAGGAAGGGTATGGTTCACTGTAGCTCGAGCCTTCCAGTTGTGGCCACTGATTTGCCTTTCACATGCATATCGGGATGATAGATATCCCGATTACACAGGGGCAAGAAGGGTTTATGGTATCAGTGGGAGATAACTCACTGATTGGTTATGGATGATAACAAAGGTTCTTCAGAGGAGAGCAATAGGTGGGAGGCTAATGCTCAAGTGGTTCTGAGTGAGAGTAAGGAGCGAAGAATTGGATTGACTAATAAAGTCGATAGGGAAGACGGGCTTAAGGCCTGGTCTTATATAGTGTTATACACTAACTCTGAAACCTGTTTCAGATATGAAACACGGTGGAAATAGAAGATGTTTCAAGTATGAAATATGTAAGAGAATGTGAAATATATAGTAAAATGTGTATCACATCTTATGACATCATGAAACACCAGATAAGGATGATGTCATAGTCTAGACCATGAGATAAGAAAGAACTTATCTATATGTGATGAGTGATATGGAATAGCATAAGAATAAGGTCAAAGACCGATCTAAAATCTGGTATCAGGAAATGAAAGATAAGATTAGAAATACCAGAATTCTCAACACTCCTCCTCGCTGTCCATATTAGAAACGAATGGTGATGAGTCGAAGAGCTTTTCTTCCATCCTCAAACTTCTGCTTTCCAAGATTCTTCGTGAAGATGTTAGCGAATTGCTGATCTGTGGGAACGTAGTAAAGTCGGATTTCTCCAAACTCCACAGATTCACAAATATAGTGGTCGGTCATGCGAACATGTTTGATATGACCTTCTTGTGCAGGATTGGAAGCAAGGAATATAGCACCCTGATTGTCGACACAGAGTGGTAGTGGACCTATCTTGAATCGTAATTCTTCATAGACATTACGGATCCAGCGAAGTTGTTTAGCAACCTCGGTCATTCCACAGTATTCCGCTTCGGTGGAAGAGAGCGTAACTCGACGTTGTCATCTTGATAGCCAGGATATAATACCATTGCCTAAAAAGATGGCATAGCCGGTGGTAGAACGTGATGTTTCAACGTCTCCAGCCCAATCTGTATCAGAATAGGCACATACAGTGAGGTGCAAAACCGTTGCAATGTCTAACCCCAAACCGGGGCGCGAAGCGCCCCGCAATCACTTGTGGGAATTTCACTTTGCTTTGGTGGGAACAAATAAAGTACAAACCCTTAGCTACAACTTTGTCCCCAGGGTCATGTGATTTCGCTTACATACTGCAAAGATACATCCATTTCAAAACATCAATACTATTGCAACAGTTTTGCACCCTTTGCTCATTACATTGAAATCAAGTGTTATTTGGTTATGTTTGGTCATACAAACAAACATACACATATTAGAAGCATGTCTGAGTTTAAAATAGTTCACACGCATCTTTGTTTCCAACCACAACCATCATGAGAACCATCTCTTCTACTCAAAAACAAACCATCCTCTCTATGCTTGATGCTGGCCAATCTGCTCACTCTATTGCATCCACTACTGGTCTTAATGTGTCTACCATATCCAGATTACGCTCCAAAGAGCGTTCTGAGCTTCAAAAAGTTACTGGAGGTCGTCCATCCAAGCTTTCCTCTGCCAATATCCGGCATGCCGTTCGTCTTATCTCCTCTGGAAAGGCAGAGAATGCTGTTCAGGTGACCAAGGCACTCACCAATATAGTCAACCAGCCTCTCTCTACCTCCACAGTGCGCAGACAGTTGAGGAAGACAGGTATGAAAGCTGTGGTCAAGTCCAAACGGCCTCTCCTTTCAGCCAAGCATCGTAGGGCTCGTCAAGACTTTGCTTATGCTCATAAAGATTGGACTCTGGAGGACTGGAAGAAGGTAGTATGGTCTGATGAGACCAAAATCAATCGCCTAGGGTCAGATGGGCGCAAGTGGGTGTGGAAAAAGGCAGGGGAAGGGCTAAGTGATAGGCTGGTGGAAGGTACAGTGAAGTTTGGAGGAGGTTCTTTGATGATGTGGGGCTGTATGACTTGGCAGGGAGTTGGCTATGCTACCAAGATTGATGGTAGGATGGATGGGGACCTTTACCTTCAGATTTTGAAGGATGAACTGCTCAATTCTTTGCAGTTTTATGGTCTTGATCCTCCTGACATCATCTTTCAGCAGGACAATGACCCCAAACATACTTGCAAAAAGGTGAAGGATTGGCTTCAGGAGCAGGATTTTCATACTATGGTATGGCCTGCACAGTCTCCTGACCTCAATCCCATTGAGCACCTCTGGGGTTATCTCAAAAGAAGACTAGCAGATCATGATTCCTCTCCTAAGGGAATTCATGAATTGTGGGAGAGAGTTCAGGTTGATTGGGAGGGGATAGCAGTTGAAGAGTGTCAGAAGTTGATAGAGAGCATGCCTAGAAGGATTGAAGCAGTTATCAAGGCAAAGGGAGGCTATACCAAGTACTAATATACCCTGGAAAGCAAAAGGTGCAAAACTGTTGCAATGGTATTGGTGTTTTGAAATGGATGTATCTTTGCAGTATGTAAGCGAAATCACATGACCCTGGGGACAAAGTTGTAGCTAAGGGTTTGTACTTTATTTGTTCCCACCAAAGCAAAGTGAAATTCCCACAAGTGATTGCGGGGCGCTTCGCGCCCCGGTTTGGGGTTAGACATTGCAACGGTTTTGCACCTCACTGTAAGCCATTTTGATCTCCATGTCCAGAATACGAGATGCAAAGATCTGAGGAGGATGATAGATAGCGCACGATATAGAGCACCTTTTGCAAATGTTCTTCCGTAGGGTTGGAAGAAAACTGAGACATTTTAATGACGGAGTAGGCTAAGTCCGGTCTGGTACCCAGCATGATGTATAACAGTGATCCGATGACCGACTGATAATGACTGTGAAGAGTGGGGTTTGACTGATTTTGGTCAGAGTTTGGTCTCGGATTATATCCGGTAGGAAGAGGTACAGAGACTGGCTTGCAGTTCTCTTGACCAAATCGTAAAACGACTTTCTCCGCATAGCGGGTTTGGTCCAAAGAGATAGTTCGCTTTTTGCGATCTCTAGTAATCCTCATACCTAGGTACTCAGTGGCTTGACCAAGATCTCTTGATTCCCATTGTTTCATGAACAAAGCTTTATGAGCGAGGACTTGTACTTTGTTGCTTCCCATAAAAAGTGCATCATCAACATAAATGAGGAGAATAATAATCTCGTCACCAATGATCTTGAAATAAGTCCCTGGGTCAAACTTGCATCTGAGAAATCCCATCTCCAGGAGAGACTTGTGTAGCTGCTTGCTTCATTAAAGCGCAGCTTGCTTCAAACCATATATCGCTTTTCTCAAGCGACAAACCTTTTTCTCCTGACCCTTTACTACAAATCCTTCAGGTTGTTCGAGGTAAATTTCCTCATCCAGCTCACCAAAGAGAAAGGCGGTTTTGACATCTAGGGCTTCGATTTCCCAATCATGAAGCACAGCTAGAGCAATAAGAAGTCGGAAGGTTTCTTTGTAGTCTATTCCGAAGACCTGTGTGAATCCTTTAGTGACGAATCGGGCTTTCTTGTGACTGTCAGATTTCACTGCATATATCCATCTCCCTTTGACAGGTTTATGACCCTTTGGTAGGTCTACCAACGTCCATACCTTGCGATCATGAAGTGACTGTATCTCCTCCTTCATCGCAATATACCATAGTTCCTGTTCCTGTTTCGAGAGCTTTAGCACATCTCGATATTGCTTAGGAATAGAACCTGATCCAACTGCAGCATTAAACAGTGATCTCATCCACTTGGAAGAATACATTTGTCCAAGATCATCATCTTCATTGGTTGGAGTGACATCCATCTCCTCCTGGATAGTATCAAGGCCTCTAGACATATCTCTCTCGATGTCGATTGGTGGTCTATTCCCATAGGCATTATTAGGAAGAATCCTTGATATGGGAATGCGAGAGGATCGTCGTTGATCAGCAGGTGCTCGTATAGAGGAGCGTTTATCCCTAGTAGGGTGATGCTGGTGAGGTCGAGATCTAAATTCAGGTAGGGACTCATCAGGGTGTTGATGAGGTGGTAACCAGACTCGAGGCGTAATGCCTGATTGTCTCTCTGGTTCAGGAGGCGAATCTGTGACCATATAGTGTTTGTGCTGATGTTGGTCAGCAATGGAACTCCGATGACCAGTGTCAGGGGTGACACACTTAGAAGCAGGTCGAAGAGGTGATGTGTGATAGGATGGTGGATCGTGAAAAGAATCCGGGGAATCCAAGAAGAGAGGTGAAAGCGGATCTCGTTCTGGAGGTGGTTCCCAAGGAGTAGTAGATGGAGTGGTATATCCTCGTGATTGCCCATCATGAGGTTGACGTGGTTGATTGGGTTGTTGACCTAATCCTATAGGTACAGATATAAAAACATCTTGAGAGGGTTCCGGATCCCTTGGTCGAGTATCGTCCTTTAAGTGGTCGTATGGGTTGTCTTCATCGGCATTTTCATCGGCAGCTTCATCGGCATAGTCCGTGTCGATTGGAATAGGGGTAGGTTCGTCCACATTGTCTCTGGAACAATAAGGAAAGACTTTTTCATCGAAAATGATGTTCGTAGAAATGAACATTCGTCGTCGCTCTTTAGACCAGAAGCGGTAGCCTTTGGTATTCGGTTCATACCCAATAAAGATCATCTCCTCAGATTTGGGAGAGAGTTTGTCTTGTCGCTGTTCCAGAGGTATAAAGACATAGGCACGAGTCCCAAAAATCCTAAAGTATGAAACATCAGGTTTGTCTCCAGTGAATTGCTCACTAGGTGTTTTCCATTCATGATGACGCATAGGTTGTCTGTTATAGATGTGTAATGCAGTCTCAACAGCATCTTGCCAGAATGATCTAGGCATACATGCATGTTGGCGAATGGCTTCAGCTTTTTCAAGCAAAGTTCGATTGAACCTCTCTGCACGACCATTTTGTTGGGGAGTATGGGGAACAGAGGTTTGATGCATAATGCCTCTGGACTGAAAGAACGATTGTAACATCCCAGCCATAAATTCCCCCCCTTGGTCTGAACGTACAGAGGTGAGCAAGTGACCAGTAAAGGTTTCAGCCCAAGAAACCATTGATTGGAAGTGTCGTGAGACAACATCCTTGGTGCGTAAAAACGCAACAACTGCAAAACCAGAGTAATCATCAATGAATGTGAGAACATAACGTGCGTGGTATCGAGATTCCGTTGGCATAGGACCAACAAGATCTGAATGTACAAGTCCGAGAGGACGAGTAGCACGTTTTCCTGAAGTAGGATAGGGGCGATCATGCATCTTCCCAAGGGCACAGCCTTTGCAGGGAGAGTCGGTATCCAGGAGCGTGACAGTGGGCATACCGGAAACATGAAGTGGAGCGTGGCGAAGAGCATTCTTGGAAGGATGTCCAAGACGGTGGTGCCATAAATCGTAGGAGTCGTCCTTAACAAGTGACATGATACGACCTTTCATTGGAGTAATTAGAGATGACTGAAACCAATGAAGGTTATTATCCGGAGATGAGGCAGATGCCCGGATCACCAGACAATCACTTGCGTCCCAGATTCTGGATTCTTTATCACTGATGGTACACTTATAGCCTTGGCTAGTAAGTGTAGGAACCGATAAGAGTCGGTGACCTGCATGCGGAGCATACCATACTTCATCAAGAACAAGAGGTTCTTGGCCAGAAGCTTTCTGTTTAACAATAATCTTGCCAGGACCATACATAGGAACCCGTTCGCCATTGGCAACTATGGCCGATCGAACCTGGGAGCCTAGATGTGCAAAGTCACTTTTAAATGGTGATAAGTGATCAGTGCAACCACTGTCGATCATCCAGTGGTGTCGGGCAAATGACTTATCAGTATCTCCTCCTAGCGCAAAAGCGCCGTGATAATCGTAAAAGGCATCATATCCATCGCCAGAATACAAATAGTACTCGTCATCGTGGTCATATCCGTCCAACACTTGGTCGGAGGGGTAAGGTAACTGTACTCCAGGGTCTCGTGGTATAGCCACGGTCAACGCCTCAGGCGTGATAGGAAGTACGGTCTGAATATGACTCTCATTCAACAAATCAATGTTGTTGAAATGAGACAATGAACTGGCAAGTCCACCAAGAGTGAAGAAAACTTTCTTTTTCTTCTCTTTCTTCTTCTTTGTTTGTCCTGATGTAGCATTCGTTCCTTCAGAAGGGGCATTCTCTGAAGGAACCATATCGAAAGGGCGTTTGAGATGACCCAGCTACATTCATCCCATTTTCCTCATCCCAGCCAGCATTGGCTTTTGTGGAAGTGGAGTCGTCCATTTCAACTTCCTGAATCTCCCCGATCTCGTGTTCTCCAAGGTGATCTATAAACCTGTGGGCGAGATCATCATCATCCAATACGAACTCGTTTGCAAAGGATACTTCATTAGCAGCTTTGCCTTTACCCTTGGCATTATGGCACGCATTGAACCATTCTTTCTTTTGGTTGCAGCCAGGCTGCTTAGATTTAACAGAACCTTTTTCTCTACCTTTCTGATTTTGGTTGGAGCCAGATGGTCTCGGCATAAAGCCGGCAGAAGGTTGTTGGAAATTTGAGGACTGTTGTCCATACGTCTGTTGCGGTTTCTAATAAGAAGGGGTCTGATTCCTCCAAGCGTTTTGCTGTGGAGGACTGTGCTTTATGATGTTGGTTCTGTTTATCTGTGCGTCTCTGGAGGATTCAGCATGAGAAATCCAGGCATGAAGTGGTCGGCGTGTAGCACGGAGATTCATCTCCATGAGTATCCGAGTTGTAACGGTCTCCATATTGAAGTTTGCAACCTCAACGGTTTGGGTAATAGTGGAGGCGAGTTGGTGGTATTCATTTGGAAGGGATGATAAGAGCAACATGACTCTAAAATTCTGGGGAAGATTCAAACCAGCTTGGGTAAGCTGTTCGAAGAGGGATGAGAGGCGACTAATGTCCTCGTTGGCATGTTGGGGTCGAATATGTGAGCGTGATGCTTGATTGAAGAGCAGGAATTGCCCAGTGAGACCAATGGTCCCAAAGAGAGCTCGGAGACGTTCCCACAAAGCTCTAGCAACAGATGGGAAGGTGTTAAGATCCGCCCACTCATAGGTGACATGTGTAAGGAGGGAATCATTGATCGTAGAAGCCATAAGGCCCAAGATACGTTTGTCTAGCAACTTCCACTTTGCTTGGCGTTCTGCCAGGTCAGCACCAGCAGGTAGACCGGCATAAGTGAGAGTGCCGTCAATGAATTCCCATATGGAATATGAGGATAGAGTAGATCAGATGCGAATGCTCCAAATGTCGTAGTTCGACTGTCCAACGAGGGTAGGGATTTTGGTGATGAAAGAAGCATCAAACTTGACTTTGGTGATAGGGAGTGCCTGGTGAATATCCTGGAACGATCATAGAAGATCTGATAATCCTTTTGTTCTGTAAATGCCAGTATTCAGTTCGTTGCTTCTTGGTACGTTTCTCAGTGATTGGTGCATAGTCTTGATGCGATTTAGACATTGGCAAGAAGGCATGTGATTCGAACAAGTCGAAACATGTCTCCACAAAATAATGTGGGTTACCAATAAATTTATTGGTAAAGGTGCCTTCCTGTACACAAATATGAGATGTATCACAAGAAAAATAGGGAACTTGCAATGAAGAGGAAGGTAAACTGTTAAGCATTAAAAAGTTCAAGAAACAAGGATTTAAATCAGAATTGTACAGCAGTTCTTCGTATGAAAGTGGCCATGAAGGAGGAAGAAAGGTTTGTCCAAGGTATTCAACGATGTCGGAGAAACCTTCTATGTTCTTCTCCTTCCTGAGCAGCTCTTCGATGCCTTCTTCATCCAGGGCCTGATCTGAGGCCTTCATAAATCGCGTCACGTTCATCGTTAGACATAGCGGACTTGATTAGTCTCTGTATGCGGCGGTGAACCTTGTAAGCAGGGTCGCGGCGATAGAGAGAACGAAAGTGGTCATCGAAGGAGTCGTTCCATGAGGATAAATATGGTGGTTCTGTTCGCTGAACAAAACCCCAGTCATCTGCCATGACTTGTGCGGGAGGTAGCCAATTTGGCTCGAATGAGTGTTCAAGCTCGAGATGAGGAGCGTGGGTAGGAGGGAAGTGGGCACGACGAATAGCTTCGAATCCTTGAAAATGGACTCGAGTTGGAAGGGCATCTAAATAATGCTCGGTGGGGAAAGCCCAACCGGCGCCTTCATATGCAGAGCCGATTGTTTCACATTTAAACATGAAACTATTGATCAAAGTCAAAGACTTCAATCAGGTCTCGCATGGTCTGATCTGAATAGGTAAGACCACACGGTCGGCAGTGCACAACTCAGCTTCTGTCAGAGGGACGAGCTTGTCCATCTGATAGGTGTGCGTGAGAGTCTTGTTGGTGACTTCGCCTGTTTCGTTGTCGGCCACGTATGCGTTCCACGTTCTCTTCTCGGTGATCCCTAGAACCCGAGGCTTCTGGAACCGTGTGAATCGCAGTTCCGTGATATCGCGAGGGGTGAGCCCCTCTTCTGTTACGGGGTCCACGGGTAGCTCGAAGAGCTCCACGTCCATGGGATTCACGAACTTGGTGTAAGCGAAGTTCTCTCTGTCGGAGATCAAAGGGTTCTGGGGTATCGGGAGCATCAAAGTAGGCATTGGAGGATGAAGAGGAGTTATACGAGGGAGGTGGTAAGTCCAGAGTGGACGGAGGTGTAGGAGGTGTGGAAGAGGATCAATATCCAGAAAGGAGCTCGAAGTAGGAGGTACCTTCTGGTTCATTAATCTCTAACACGGGTAGAGTCGACTGAGATTGGAAAGTGGAAGAAGTCGACTGTTGGTAGGAAGGAAGGGATGTTTCATTCAGGGAATCTAGTTCAACCTGATCCAAAGGAAGAATACTGTGTCCTCGTATTGTTTGAAAAAAGCGAAAGGGGTGATTCAGATGATCCTGTAAAGGTCTATCTGGCCCTAATCGCAAAACTCGTCTTTCAATCTCCAAGTGGTCACAGTATTGGCCTCTCTCTAGTCCTCTAGAGCAGACCGGGCAAGGCAGATAGAATGGGACACCGGGGTATACCAGGTTATTGGACTGTGCCATAGCACGAGTATGTTCGTGCAAAGGGGTGGCAGGTGTAGAAGGAAGATGGGGGTCTTGCTCTTCTGGAGCGGATTCTGACTCACGTGGTTCTAAATGAAGAACAACGTTAAGTGTTGCATAGTGCAATGGAATCTGTGTTCCAAGATGAAGTCGAAACTCATCGCATTCGCGACGAAGAATCAACCTTCCAGAAGTAGCAGCGAACTCTACGAGTCCGTCTTCCTCTCTCAGTGGAGGTGTCATAGCATAGTTAAATGCTGCGGCAATCATTGCGATCACCATGACGAATTCAGAAACCATCCATGAACCATAATGCAAGAACTCAAGAGGCATCGGTACTAGTATGATGACGTCCTCTGTTCAAGCAGGGCTCATAACCTATCGGGACGATAGATATCCCAATTATGCAGGGGCAAGAAGGGTTTATGGTATCAGTGGGAGATAACTCACTGATTGGTTATGGATGGTAACAAAGGTTCTTCAGAGGAGAGCAATAGGTGGGAGGCTAATGCTCAAGTGGTTCTGAGTGAGAGTAAGGAGCGAAGAATTGGATTGACTAATAAAGTCGATAGGGAAGACGGGCTTAAGGCCTGGTCTTATATAGTGTTATACACTAACTCTGAAACCTGTTTCAGATATGAAACACGGTGGAAATAGAAGATGTTTCAAGTATGAAACATGTAAGAGAATGTGAAACATATAGTAAAACGTGTATCACATCTCATGACATCATGAAACACCAGATAAGGATGATGTCATAGTCTAGATCATGAGATAAGAAAGAACTTATCTATATGTGATGAGTGATATGGAATAGCGTAAGAATAAGGTCAAAGACCGATCTAGAATCTGGTATCAGGAAATGAAAGATAAGATTAGAAATACCAGAATTCTCAACAATGCATCTGCAAGAATGTAATATCTTTGATTATCAGAACTGGGTGGTTATGATATTACAATGCGATTGGGGTGTGCGGAGCCTTAGTTCTCACGATAGCTCGTGACATAAGCAACCAGTCGCGGCGAACTCTTCTCATGTGCTGTGAGGGAAACTCAGCCATATCGGGGAATCTCACAGTTTTGCAATGTTTGTGATGTAGTCATTACATGCGTTTCGAACAAAGTTCGTTGCCTTCACCACCATCTCAGGCTTGTATGCAAAGCCCGTGCAAATTATGCTAAATGCCTGTTGTCAAGCTTTGACAGACAGTAGGTTCCTCCGAGTCCGGGTGCAGAATTACGAAGATGCATGCTAAGCTACCACTGGCAATTACATGACAAATAGATTTTGAATTATTCCAAGTACGTACACGGGAACAGAAAAAGAAGGGTATCATGATTCAAAACAATCACCGGTTACTCTGACCCATGTTCAACGGGCGCCGCGTCAGAGATAATTCATAGGTAAACCCAAGAAAACCAAAAACCACCCATGACGAAGCTCACAACTCGTCCACAACCCGATCCGAAAACCATGTTACGTACTCAGCCTTGGGCAAGACGACAGGCACTTTGATCTGTCCGAGGTTGTTACTGCCCTCGTCAAGTTTCAGTTGCAGAAAGTCACTAAATGTCCCAGGTCGGACGAGCCGGATGGTTGGTTTGCCGAAGCGCTCGTGTTCGAACATCCAAGTGATATTCAGGCTTGATCGAGACAGCTCGTCGAGCATACGCTCTGGCGCGAGTGCGAGATCAGTGACTAGGGGTGATGTCCAGCGTGGAAAAAAAGTGTTGCATGAGCAAGAGGGATAAGAAAAGGATACGCGGGAAGCGATACCTTCAAGCTCGCTTGCGAGCTCGACAAAGAATCCAATCGTGGCAGGCATACGTCGATCATCCATCGTCGCGGTCCAACCGACGACTTTCTGGAGCATGCTCTGACCCACAGACGACATGGCCGCCCTCAACTCCTTTTCGGAAACCATGAAAGCTGGGAATCGGATGGTCACGCTGTCCAGCGGTTGGCAAGCGAGCGCGCGTGTGAGTATATGAGAATGCTCACTTGCGGCGCTCGACGAATTGGATGACGGGAACGCCATCTGTCGGATCGAACCCAGAGATCTCCACCACGTCGCCGAGACGGTACCGCCATAGGCCATCTTGCGTCGTCAGCACGAGTTCATATCGTTTTCCTACCTCAACTTCCCACTGCGATACTGGTCAGCAAGGATCTTCATTTCGCGAGGAGCACTTACGAGTTGTGCGAGGGCACTAATCGAATCACTCTTGCTGATATCCAAAAATTCGAGGATGATTTTGTTATTTGTCTTGAATTGGTTCAACTCGAGTGAGTTGTAAGGAAATCCAATCCAGCCCTCCGTGCTGCCATAGCGAAAAGCACGTATGTCCGTGGTGGGACCAAGGAACCATTTAGCCTATGCAAGGACAGTGAGGAGATCCAGGGGATGGATAGACGATAGACACACCAATGGGATAGACGACGCAAAAGAACCACTAGCAATAGCAGTGACTGAATGCAGGTTCGGCCAAACGTGACCACACCACCCTGGCCGAGACGACGGACGACCGAGACGACGCAGCTCCGCCGCGCGTTCGGGGTCCGGGAAAATATTTACCTACGTAGTGCAGATAGACTATGATGCTTTGATATGGATTTCGAGTGCCGGTACACACCTCCAGGTGATGCCGAACTTTGGCAATCCCATCCAAATCCGGAATAGTGCCGTTCGCGATACAGTCCACCACCGTGTCGAATTCTGCATCGAGATGGCGGATCATGTCCACAAACGTACTGAGGAACACCATGCGCATGGTCTCAAGGGACCTGCTACCGACTGCAAACAGTGCATGTATGAGAAGGAACGAACGCTGTTTCCCTATAAATCCAGCGGCATACGGTGCAGCGTGGTCGAGGACTAGACAGGTGACGAATCAGCATAGCATGGAGGTGAATAATTTGCATCATACTGAATGTTGCCATCTTTTCGTCATCCTTTTCAGGGTCCAGACACAGGCCCATTCTCTCGAGGACGGCTGAACCACAGCTCAGGTAGATTGTGGCGACGTTGTCTTCATCATCGACATCGATTTGATCGTACCATCTAAGATACCATATACACGCTGTGGTGTGTCTCCGGAGATGGTCAGAAATCGCCCACGATCCTCCATCCTCAGATCTGATTTTTGACAAGCAGTTGTATTTGGGAAAGAATTTCGGAAGACCACCGGACGTCGAGCTGGACGAGGTAAGATAATCGGGCAGTCCAGGGGCCAGTAAGTTCACTATAGCACTTGCTTTACATGGTTTCTCAAAGAACCTCGCAAGCAACGGTGCGTATGAGTCATAGGTTGTGAACTGAACTGTTTCTCGAAACAACCGAGAAAGGATGCTGTTGTCCATTCCATCGACGAGGCCAGTTGTCACATGACGAAATGCTCCCAGCTCGGATGCGGTCTGAGCGAATTGTGTGTTGCAGTTGGCCTTGACTATGCTGGACAGAAGCTGGTCGGTTCGCCACCTCAATGGCTCCGAAAGAGATGGCGGATTAGAAAGAAGGAGATCGGGGAGATGCATGAGTCTTGTGAAAGAATGTGTCAAGACCTGCCTCGTTTACTTAAGTAGTTGGCTGGTATCCGAAATGCTGTCCCGAAAAGCGAGCGAATTATGAACCGATCGGAAGGCAGCCTCGGCACCACTATTCATGATGAGCAGCAACTTGAAGCACAGCTTTGGAGTTACGTGCTCATTTAGTGCACTTCAGGTTTGCCAGGCCAAAATGACCATAGGCGACTCCGGGAGGGGTAAAAGGGGCAAAAGCGACATTGAGCACTTATGAGTTACTGGTCAGCCTGAGTGATCTTGAAGTAAGTCTTGAAGAGGCTACAGTAACTGCGCAGCCACTACAGAGCTTCAAATCCCGCGACAACTTTATTCCATATTAGGCTCGCTTTCTGCCGATTGTCAAGTTCTGAGGTCGACCGATAGTAGGCACCCCCGACCCCGGGTGCAGAATTATAATGAAGATGATGCCAAGCCATCACTTACACGACGAATTGATTTTGAATTGTTTCAAGTGCGTACACATGGGAACAGAAAAAGAAGGGTATAATCACCAGTCACTCTGACCCACTGTGTTGGACACCATCAGAGATAAATCACAGGTAAAGCCCCAAACTCACTCATAGCGAAGCTCACAACTCGTCCACAACCCGATCCGAAAACCATGTTACATACTCAGCCTTGAGCAGGACGACTGGCACTTTGATCTGTCCGAGGTTGCTACTGCCCTCGTCAAGTTTCAGTTGCCGAAAGTCACTGAATGTCCCAGGTCGGACGAGCCGGATGGTTGGTTTGCTGAAGAGCTCGCGTTCGAAGGCCCGAACAATGAGCTTGTGTGATCGTAACAGTTCGTCGAGCACGTGCTCCGGGGCGAGTGCAAGATCGGGGACTGGAAGACAATGTCCGGCGTGGAAAAAAGTGTTACATGAGCAAGAGGGATAAGAAAAGGATGCGCGGGAAGCGATACCTTGCTCGCTTGCGAGCTCGACAAAAAAGCCAATCGTAGCAGGGACACGTCGATTGTCCATCGTCGCAGTCCAACCGATGACTTTTTCAAGTATATTCTGACCCACAGACGACATGGCCGCACTCAACTCCTTTTCGGAGACCATGAAATTTGGGAATTGGATGGCCACGCTGTTAAGCGGTTGGTGAACGAATGCGTGTGGGTATATGAGGATGCTCACTTGCGGCGCTCGACGAATTGGATGACGGGAACGCCATCTGTCGGATCGAACCCAGAGATCTCCACCACGTCGCCGAGACGATACCGCCATAGGCCGTCTGGTATCGTCAGCACGATTTCATATCGTCTTCCCACCTCAACTTCCCACTGCGATACTGGTCAGCAAGGTTCTCCATTTCACGAAGAGCACTCACGGGTTGTGCGAGGGCACTAATCGAATCACTCTTGCTGATGTCTAAAAATTCGATGACGATTTTGTTATTTGTCTTGAATTGGTTCAACTCGACTGGGTTGTATGGAGACCCAATCCAGGACTCCGAGCTGGCAAATCCAATAGCATGTATGTCCGCGTTGGGACCAAGGAACCATTTAGCCTATGCAGGGACAGTGAGGAGATACAGTGATGCGCGGACAATAGACACACCAATGGGACAGACGACGCAAAGGAACCACTAGCAGTAGCAGTGACTGAACGTAGGTTTGGCCAAACGTGACCACACCACCCTGGCTGAGAAGAGGGACGACCGAGACGACGCAGCTCCGCCGCACGTTCGGGGTCCGGAGAAATATTTACCTGCGTAGTTGAGATTCTATGATACTTTGATATGGATTTCGAGTGCCGGTACACACCTCTAGGTGATGCCGAACTTCGGCTATCCCATCCAAATCTGGAATAGTGCCGTTCGCGATACAGTCCACCACCATGTCGAATGCTACATCGAGATGGCGGATCATGTCCACAAACGTACTGATGGACACCATGCGCATGGCTTCAAGGTACCTGCTACCGACTGCAAACAGTGCATGTATGAGAAGGAACGAGAGCCGTTTCTTTATAAATCCAGCAGCATGCGGTGCAGCGTGGTCGAGTACTGGGAAGGTGACGAGTCAGCATGACACCGAGGTTGCACGATTTGCATCATACCGAATGATGCCATCATTTCTCCATCCTTTTCTGGGTCCAGACATAAGTCCATCCTCTCGTAGACGACTGAAACAGGGGACAGGTTGATTGTTGCGACGTTGTCTTCATCCTCGACATCGATTTGACTGGACCGGTCAAGATACCATATGTGCGCTGTGGTGCGTCTCCGGAGAGGGTCAGAAATCGCCCACGGTCCGCCATCCGGGGATCTCATTTTTGACAAGCAGTTGTATTTAGGAAAGAATTTCTGAAGACCACCGGACGTCGAGCTGGACGAGGTAAGATAATCGGGCAGTCCAGGGGCCATTAAGTTCACTATAGCACTTGCTTTACATGGTTTCTCAAAAAACCTTGCAAGTAACGGTGCGTATGAGTCATAGGTTGTGAACTGAACTGTTCCTCGAAATGCCTGGGAAAGGGTGTTGTAGTCCATTCCATCGATGAGGCCAGTTGTCGCATGACGAAATGCTCCCAGCTCGGATGCGGTCTGGGCGAATTGTGTGTTGCAGTTGGCCTTGACTATGCTGGACAGAAGCTCGTCGGTCCGCCACCTCAATGGCTCCGAAAGCGATGTCGGATTAGAGAGAAGGAGATTTGGGAGATGCATGAGTGATGTGTACAATGGGTGATTCCCGTCGGCTTAAGTACCTGAGCGAGTGCCAGCGTTAAGTTGTCGGAGATAGATTGACAGCATGACGCTTTAATTGAAGTGTCAATGTGACTGAAACGATTGATGGGCGCACATCCTAACAGAATGCCCCACGACAGAATATCGAATCTATGTATTACATAATAGTGCAACGCCGAACAGAGACAAAGAGCCTTATTATGCCACACCCTCGGAACCAGCCCTAATCTGGACTCGGATGCGAACCCGTAACTTGGAGCGAGTGCGGTAATAGCGCACGGCGCCCCACACCCCCTATGAAAATGGGGCGCGCGTAAGAGCATTTTACCTCCGAGTCGGACCGGCCGGGACTCCTAGGAGGACTGCCTTAGTATGACAGACGACTCGGGATGATCGGCGGCTGTGTAAGCGATCAAGCATCCCTCAACACGCTCGAGAATGTGCGATACGACGACACCTCCAGTCGGCGATACAACAAAGATGTTCATGTAACTGATAGGCTCGGACACAGACAAAGAGATCTGAGCTCGGCACTGAAAGCCACTTGCGCCAATGTTCAACGGACCAGAAACCACATTGAGCAGTTGAACATTATCCATTGAAAAATCGCGCCTACTATAGGTACAAGCGTTCGGCACAGCAATACATCCGACGATGAGATCAATGGAAGATCGTGCGCGCAGAACAGATAACAACGTCCCAACAAACTATAAGCCACTCAAGGAGCGAAACGAAAAACCAATACTCAGGGCCAGGCAGGTGACAGAAGGGTAGAGCAAAGCAACACAATAACGGAAGGAGGGTTGAGGAACGGGACGGACGGGCGGGGATGGGACACAATATGATACAAATACACGCACATAGCAGCGGGCAAACATGTACAAGGGGCGTGAGCAGCATCTTGCAATTTTGCAATTCCCCGCCAAAATCTGAGGGGGGGGGACGAAAGACCCACTACTTCAGTAGCGGGGAATACTCGTACAACCCCCCCCCCCCTCCTTTTCCGACGTCGGAACTACCGTACGTGGCCGGGAAGCCTCACTCCGTAATCGCACCCAACATCTTTTCCACCTCGATCATCCCTGGCCGCAACGGCGGTATCCCATTCCAACACCGGTCCAACACGCCCCAAAACGCCTCCTCCTGCACCGCCGTCAAGCACATGTCCGGTATGGGCGGTGCCCCACGACACGGTCGGACGCCGCGTAAAATGTCGAGCGTCACCGCACGGTCATTGCGGCGGTGTGGGTACGGTAGGTCGTTCGTGGCCACCTAACGACAACGACGATCAAGGTCGTCATAAGCATAAGTAGAGAGAAAATAGTTGTGACACAGGATGGATCGTGGACAACGCAAAGGCGCACCTCGAGACAGACACAGGCAAACGAGAACACGTCGCTCTCCCGCGTAACCGGGCATGGTACACCGTCATCGTCTTCGACGTGCGCGAGGATCAACTCTGGTGCCATCCAGCGCGTCGACCCCGCGAGCAAGGACGTGCCCAGTTGGACGGCGCGCAATGTGGCGTCGTTGAGTGAGAGTTCCTCGACGACCGTCGACAGTCCGAAATCGGAAATCAGTGCATCCCCCTCGTCACTGATGAGAATATTGGTCTAGAAAGAGCGGTGTCAGTTGGCCGCTGACGAGGAAGACTGTGAGTGAGGAGAACGGACGCCTTTGAGGTCCCCGTGGATCACGACGGGTTTCATGTGGTGGAGATAGCTCACGCCGGACGCGATTTGCTTCAGCTACGGGATGCTGTCCGTGAATGCGCTGCTTCGTCGTCGGCCCCGCCTCACTTACCAACGCTAATCGGTCAGCGCGGGCGTCTTTTCGTTGAATGTACTGCATGATTGTGCCATTATTGCACCACGGAGATACCATCGCAATAGAGTGGACCGACTGAATGACGCCGAACAGAGGGCAAATGTTGATATGCTGTAGACGATGCCAGGCGGCGATCTCTGCTTTCAAGCGCTAAGGTATCCATCAGGGACACGATGGAGACCGCATACGATCGAACGGGACACACCTTCAAGAGCTTCTCGCGCACCTCGTCCGCCACGCTTTGATACTGTCGAAGAAACTTGAGAGCTACCTGCCCACGCGGACACGTTGAGCGCAAATCCGCCATCAAAAGGACGTTCAGACGCACCGTTCTAGACTGCCCCACCGCACTCGTCCAAACCCCCTTCCACACGTCCGAGAAACCGCCGTGACAGACCGGATCCTGTCCCATCTTGCGCACCTCGTCCGTCAGATCGACCAGCAACACGTTCCCCTTGACGAGCAACGTTTTTGCGACCCCTTCCTGCGTCGCCTTTTGTCGTGCACGTTGTTTCAGCCGCGAGTAATCGAGGTGTTCCGGGATCCATCGGCATTCGTCGTAGTTGGTGAGTGCTTGGACGAGCGAGGGGAGCGAGGAAAAGTACAGGTGCATAGGGTTGCGTTGAAGGAGGGAGGCATTGCGGAGATGGACGTCGGAGCGGGATTCGATGCCGACGTCGACCCAGACAGCACCGCTGTCATGCCTCGGTCCACCGGCATTGAAAGTGGAGTCGATCCCGGGGTTCTTCACAGAAGGCCCAACCTCACAATCCCTATCTTGATCCTGAATGCCGAGGACATACAACGCCAGCGTTGGCATCACAGGAAACAGCAGATGCGCAGACGTCCTAAGAAAGCGTATCAACCTTGGCATGTTCGAGGCAAAGAAACGAATCGCGCCCACGGATCACTCCCAAAGTCCTCGTCCAGCGAGGCAAAACACGTATCGGGGAGCACAAACTGCTGTTGCTCCGACGCAACCCCGAAACAGATCTCCGCCTCCACGAACCGCCAGCAATCGAACCCCTCGAACTGACGCCTCGTCTGCGATGCACGGCCGTCCGGACGGAGAAACGCATGAAAGCTCCCCAGGATGACACGCCGCCGAACCCGGTGCCATGCGGTCGTCTCCCCAACGACGACGCTGCGAGTCAACCGGCCGACGGTCTCCTTGTAATCCTCGCTGTTGCGATACCGGAGGAACACGAAATACCGGAGCAGCGCCTCCCGCTCGCGTTTCGACATGGGTATCTCGAACCGCCGCGCACGGTCGCCTTCCTGTTCCCGTCCCGAATCCGAATTTGGATCGTCGGCGCGCGCACGCGTGACACGGATCTGGAGGACGAATGCGGCAAGGATACGCTCGACTTCGGTCTCGAGGCGCGTAAAGGCCAGGTCGGCGGTCCGGAGAGCGGCGTGACAGCCTTCGTCGAGTGTGTCGGCGGTGAAATCGTGGAAGACGGTGCGGGTTTGTTCAGGGATGCGCCGGGTCTCGGAGAGGGCGTTATTGAACACGTCATAGATGTGCACGCGATGGTCGTCTAGCGTGTGTTTGTGTGGGTCTCTGAAAAGGATGCAACGTCAGTGATTCCGGGAAAACATGAGACAAGGACGAGACGTACGCGTCCGAGAGCCAGAAGCGCCAAAAAAATTGAGGGATGTAGGGTTCGACCTCTGGGGTGTTGATCATGTTCACAGGGTGTCTGACGCTGGATGCTGTTCGGGCGCACGACATCATGCAGCAAGTTGCACTGACCGGTGTGGGTGCAAGTCCACAGCAGTCAGCACGCTGTACTAAGAGCCTAAACTGTAGTTAAAGCCAGACTGTGGTGTGCCTGGTGAGAAAAATCGTAGGGGAAGCCCCCGACGGTTGTGGGTCCCAGTGGGTAGCGCGGGGATTGTGGTAGATGGGAATGCCATGAGGCAGTGGGGTGCATTTAAATCACAGGTGCCTCGTGTTGGTTGTAATTATCCGCGAAATCATGGACTGCACTAAGTGGAGTACTTATGGCCTAAATGAGCGAGTGGTAATGATGATATCATCGTACCCATAGCCTGTTCAACTTCAAGTACATCATCGGAGCTTGTTGCAATGGTGGAACGACGACGCGTGTACCGTATAAAAGACATACGTATCTAGTGTGTAGTGTCCCACTTGGGAATATTGATATTTAGTTGGTGCAGTCCAAAGGTAGTGTAGTACAAGGCGGGCATAGCTCCAACGGCGCTGTCCGAAACTATAACTTATGGGCTAGAACTATGGTGACCAGGAACACGTGGGCCACAAAAAAAAGAGTGTGTGCTGGAACAAAGGAGGTAAAGCGGTAAATCCTAAAGATGACTGCATACCATCCATGAAGACCAGGTCGGCAAGACAATGAAGATATACAGCCCTACGCTCGATAACCTGGAGGAGGGGAGAATGCCTTCGTTGGCTGATTACCCGAGTTACCCTCGAAACTGTGTTGGGGAGCGCTGAAAGCGTATTCTCCAGCGGACGAACGTGCTGGTGGCGGTCCAGGGACGATCGTTTCCGCGCTTGCGTTCTCAAAGGGGTTCTGGAGTGGCTCTACAGGCTCAGGAATGGCATGTAAGGGGTATGCCTGTCCACCTGCGGCATTCGTTTGGAGTTCCCACCCCGCGGTATCTGTGCTTTCCTGGCGTGATCGGCCGGCACCTGCAGCGCTTCCGGTACGAGAAGGCACAACAAGAGCCGGATCAAACGAGGCGTTGGCTCGGCGAGGTTGTGGAGCGAAGACGCGGGGATCTGTTGCATAGCCCAGTGCACGACCGTCCTTGTCCCATTGCTGATAAGGTGAGTCATAGGGGGCGTCCGAGCGTGTGAGGGGAGTAGTAAGGTTAACGTCCGACGCATTGGGGTTGAATATAGTATCGTCGGTTGATCCGGTGATACCATTGTTCTGGTACAGGACATCTCCGTTCAACTTTGTTTGACTGTGGTGGGAGATTAAAAAACGCTGCACAGGCAAACAAGGTGACTAACCGAGCTTTTCTGCGGGCATAGATGACGTCGGGCTTGACCCTGTTTACTTCCCTTTGAATGTACCACATTGCGACAATTGTCACAATAACGGTGATGGTACCGACGACGTAACTGAGAATTTTGTTCTGAGTTGTTTCAGAGCCTGCTCCAGCATCAGTATGACGTTGCAAAGTGGACAGGCAACCTACCATTTGAAGAACTCTCCAACAAAGTACCGATATAGACGGTGATGAATTGTTTAGGCATGGACAAGACCGCGGCGAGAATGAAGATGAATATGTTCATTCCACAAACGGCAAAAATGGCAGTTGTGACTTGAGAGGATCAATGAAAAGGTTGTGGTTTTTGGGCGACATGGACTCACAGTGTCCCGGGACGGCACTATAACGAGCGATCAAAGCGATTTTGAAGCCACCCTCTCGCACAATCTTCGCCAGACAGGCATACTGAATATTCTTCTTTTCCTCTCTTTCGGCACGTGACTGGAAGAGGTATCTAAACGCGCTATGGAGGGGTGAAAAGGGGTGGAGAGGAGGGAGCGTGTGCACGCACTAAAAGTTGCCTATCTCGCCAAGTAGCGTGCCAGCAGCAGTGATACCAAAGCCGGCCCAGACACCCCAGACCAAACCACAGACGATGGCCAAGATTTCATGACCAAAGAGCTATGAGACGTTGAGCGAGATACGAAAATGGGGACGTGGATACGGACTGGAGGGAAAGATATGATGAAGAAGATGACAATTGGTATCAGCCAACCAAAGGACAGGCTGTTGCGAGTATGACATGGTCAGAAGACGGCGGAATGGGACGTTTGAGCGCACCCATGCATCCAATCGGCAGCAGGCTGGACGGCGTGCACAATTTGGTCATGATAGAAGATGAAGAGGGCGCCGATGACGATGACAACGGTGGCGACGGCATAATAGACTGCAGAGGGTCAGCGGCGGGGCAAGGGTGGCGGGGGCGGGGACGGACTGAGGTACTTTTTCGTGAACAACTTGTCCTTGTGAAAGACGGAGCGATAGTTGAACATGGAATTTTGCTTGAGGGCCTCGATCTCGCTGGGTGTCGGACTGGGCGTCCTGTTGCTTGCACGACCATCGTTGCCGACCGGGTTGTAGGCAGCAGGAGCGGGGCTGGAGTAGCCTGGATAGGCGCTCATGACGAATGGGGTTCGTGAGGGAATTATTAACAGTGCTGGAACACAATTAAAACCTGGCGAAATCGAACGCTGCTCTGGTGCGCGGCTGACCTTTTTGCTTGTGCACAAGGTTTAAATTGGATCCACTGAGAACGCCAAGGCTATGTTTCAAGTGCTATCAAACACACGTGACGAGACGCTGCACCCCTCTTCAGGGTCGACATGTTGGACTCGACCTTCGACCGCATCGCCAGAAACTTGGCCGACATCGGCGCCATCGCCTTCGAGGACTATCTCGACGGCCACAGCCCCGCACCGTCCGCCTCGGCAAGCGAGCTTGTCGAGGGCAATGCAGTCTCGCAGCTCCATCAGGCATGTCAACGTGCACTTCGAAGCACGGACGCCCTCAAGTTCGAGTTTATTGAGCAGTCCGGTTCGCGGGGTGAGCTCCTCCCTGTGTCTGCAACGACCCCTGACCCCGATCACAGACAAGCAATGCATCTTGACCATCACCAAACCAGACGGCATGCGGCGTTCGTACGCGACACAGCCCCTCTTTGCAAAGAAGAGCGAGGCAAAGTTGGAGGCGGCGAAAATCGCCATTGACATGGGTGTCCTCGATTTTTTGACCGCTGGAAATGGCCAGACGAGACCCACCCGTGAGACGTCCAGTGCAGACAATACTGCCCCTTCCGACACCGTGTCGGTAGAGTATGCGACAGCACTGGAAACGTTCGTGCACGATATCGAGCAGTGCTGTCTCGAGTGGCGTGCTGGCCGTGTCACACCGCACTGGGTCCCGTTCTTTGACCCCAAGCTGCCGCAAAGTCAGTCACCATGTCCCTGCACGTCAGGTAGTACATTGACGCAAGATAGAACAGGGTTGTGCACTTCGCATCCAGCTCTCGCCGCACGTCGCTCGCGTCTACCTTTCCGATCACACATTTGACACTCACTTGGATGCAAAGGAAGCTTGTGCCAAGGCCGCCGTCCGTGAGGGTGTCTTGGATTTCATCAAGTGCGGCAATGGCCAAACATGTCCCTCGTCCCCTGCTCCATCAACCTTGTCCGCTTCACAATCCCCTCCGATCACTGCTACGACACCCTGGACTCTACAAGCTTTCTACGACGCCCTACCGAGACCATTTCCAGAGTCTTTCGACACCAACGATGCCTCCGAGATTAATGCGCTGGGATGGCTGAACAACGCGGTACAGATCGCTAGAGGTGGAAAGCTCGTCTTGTCGTTCTTTTTCGCGTCCCATGGGCCACCCGGTTGTCAGTATCTCTCTCTCCACTCACGTCCCCGCTTTGCCACTCACCTCTCTCACAGTGCATGGTTGTCTCCTCAAGCTCGATCGTCCTGGAGAGTACAAGGCCTCCCTTGTTGATGCCAGGTTCCCAAAGCGGTCCGACGCCAAGGCGGCAGTTTGTTTGCAGGCGATGTCCGAGGGCATTGGCGACTACATCCGATCCATCGCATCCGCGGTCGACAACAAAATCACACCTGCCATGCGCTCGTTTACGAGCAGTTTGGTATTCCCTGCTTTGACCTCGGGGCTCAGCAAGATCGACACTGACCTTCGATTACACCTCGAGTACGACAAGGAGAGAGACGGTCTGCATCTTTTGTTGCTCACCTGTACATGTTTCCTGATCGTCAACACGCAGCGTTTGGTGCCACCTTGGTTGTCACGCTGTCGACATTGCCCACGCCAGAGCAGGTGCGACGATATACCGTCCCGAACGACTATCGCAACAAAGCAGATGCTAAAGTGGCTGTCATCTGCAACGCCGCTGAACAAGGAGTCGTCGAGTTCGTTCGTTTTCAGGGAGGAACTCCACCGGATGGCTACACAAGTCCCTATACCTTGAATACTTACAACCCGGAAGTGTCCCGGAAGCGGAAGCAACCTGGGTCTGCGGAGGACGCAGAGCAGCGACCAACAAAGAAGAAGAAGGGCAAACGGCGGGCAGAGGCGCCGTCTCACGGCGGAGGGAGTTGCCCCACCCTGGGGGGACAGCATCTGTCCATCCACCCGAGCAGCAACCAGATTCATGGCATTTCTGGGCCCGGTGACATGGGTCTGTCACAGAGTGTCCCCGCGGATGGCTCGTGTGACCCATCTCAGCCAGGTTTGGGGGGTGGGCGTGGATCTAGTGCGGCTCACCCTGCGGTGTATGGCCACGGGACATCGTATAATGCACAGATGTATGCGCCACCATATCCTGCGGCACTGGACCCGAGATTTGCGGTTGGTGGTGGATTGGGCGATCGTGGATATGGATATGGTGTCCAGGGCGCGTATGGTGATGGATCGCATCCACGGCATGCTGTTGATACGCCGCCCCTTGAGTGCGGGCCGTCTCGCGCAATGCCGGGAACTTCCGCGCGTGCAGTGCGTCGGCCAGCCGAGGATGCAGAATTGGAACCTGGGGAAGTAGTGTCTTGCGCAGAATCAGAATTTTCTGTAGGTTCGAGCAGGAACGAGGATGGTGAGGTGCCAGCGAACGAGCGAGGTACGCGCATCGCATCGGCGGCCCTTCTGGAAACTCATCGCATATTCTGACAGAGTTTGGTTTTGACAAGGATAAGGGGAGGGAAAGCGCCGATGTGGAGAATGTCGCAGGGCGAAGCAAAGAAAAGGGCAAGGGCAAAGAGACGTCCCCCGCGAACACGTCCACGACTGACTCTCGGGACGGTCCCGGCACCACGGCCACCGCATCCCACGTAAGGGATTTAATAGGTGTGTGACCTCTCACGAATCATCTCGCCACCCTGACACATTCCCTGCCAGATTATTGCGCACGACACGGTTGCGGCATGCCATCGTTTCACGAGACACAGAGGCAGGGTCGGTTTCAAGTATGGATCGTAATTGGTAATGAGCGGTTTGATCTGCCGACGACGTATAGGACTGCCGAGGAGGGGTGGCAGCGGGTGGCGAAGCAGGTGTTAGCGCGGTTGGCCAAGGGGTCGGGGTGACGATGAACGTCGTATGGTACATGATGGTATGTCGGATCTGATTGACTTTGACGTTGGTTAGTACACCGGTTGCTTGTTGCCGCGAACTGCGGGCTGCCGTTCGTGTGGATGAGACCTCGTCAGGTGGCCTGTCACCCGGACGATGCGCAACATGAGCTTACGTACCAAAGAGTCCAAGGATATCCGTTGCTTCCGCTTCTCCACCGATACGATGAGCGCTCTCTCCGAATCCCCCCTCAAAGCGACCTACGACGACCAGGGTTACGTTCTCGTCCCGAACCTCATCCCACCCGACCTCCTTCCGACCCTCCGCATGGCCTGCGACCGCGCCGTCGCGAAAACCCGCACAGGCGCCTGGCCGCACCGCCGCACAGTCGGCAAACAGTTCCCCCCGTTCGGCGACTCGAACCCCGACTCGTGGGGGGTACAGCACGTGATGCACCCCGCGCTGGGGGAACCAGTGTTCGCGCGGTGGTACACGTCCGAGGGCGTCAGGACGGCCGCGGCGGCGTTGTTGGGGTGCGATGCCGGGGCGCTGCAGATGGGTACGTGCAGTGTTGTGATCGCTATGGCGTCTCGTTTGGTTTGTTAGACGCGTGCTACCGTGCAGAGTTGTTCAATCTGCTGATTAACCCGTTGAACCACGATTTTGCGCTTCGGTGGCATCGTGATGACGTGCGGGAGAACGCAACTGCGGAGGAGGAACGCGAGGCGCTCGCGGTGTGGTCCCATGGGGTAAGGCCTCCTGGTTCGCCGGCGTCCCACTAGTATGACAATCGCCGACGGCTGACCTTCATGCACTACGCGCTTGGGCTTAGGTGCAATGGAATACGTGAGTCCACAACGTCCCCATACACTCCACACGACAGTGCCCATCTCAGAAGTTTCTCCCTTTCTCGGGAAAAACAGCGCACTCTACGAAGACGCCTGTCTTTACCTCGTCCCGAAATCGCACAAAGTGCCGCGGACGGATGAACAACGCGCGCACTCGACGACGCTAGAACTGCCCACAAACCCGCTCGCCATGCCTGGCGCGATTCGACTCGTGCTCCAATGCAAGTCTTCGTTTGCAGTGTTTAAGTAATGACTGACAGCGAACGACGCCCCCTCTTTTACAGCCGGCGAAACGGTGTTTTACAACTCCAATATCCTGCACTGCGCGACGTACGACGCCAAGCAGCGTAGAGCGACGCTGCACGCGAGCATAGGGGACACCCGAGGCGGGTCGACGCGCGCGCGGAACGTGCTCCAGCATGGCCTGGAGTGGATGAAGGAGGCACGGTTCCGCGAGACGCTCGACGAGCCTGGTCAGAGGATGCTCGACGCACTGATCAAGATGCAGAACGGCGTCCGGGGGGACGTGGGGTACTCGCTAAGCGGTTGATAGAGGGGAAAGTAAAGTGAAAGGGGAGTGGGGAAACGGGGTTCTGGGATCGAACTGAATTTGTATACTACTTCTCGACTGCTCTGTCTTTCCGTGTGTGAACTCGATTACGATATTCTGGAATTTCTAGCTTGAAGGAGAGCGTCCGATTAACCAGTCATGTGTTCTAATCTCTGAGCGTTCAGAAGTCTTCGATCTGGATTGACATGCACGTTTGAGCATCGATCGCGATAATCACGATAGCGGGAGAACTAAAGCATGAGAAAGATGGCTTGTAAACGGGCTCTTTCTCACCATGGCACTGGCACGACGCAAACGATACAGAATCTAGCCGCGTATGACGCGAGCTGACGACAATCGCCGCGAACACTGCATAGGATATTCTAGAAACATCCAAGTGAAAACCCACGCACGGTCAGGAATTCTTCCCCAATCCGATCTGCTTTCAAGTAATCTCCGCTCTCATATCTGTATATTTAGTACTACTTTTACCCCCGAATGTTGGGACCGCCTCCCCCTCGGAAATTAAACCGAGCATCGTTTTGGGAATGAAGGACGTCACGGTACAAGGCACAGTACCTAGACGATGTGAGAATAGGGACAGCTTCTAAGCCTGGATACTCGAAACTCTCTTGATCGAGAGCATACCACGACGAGCCGTACCCAATGGGAGATGCACGCTTGTGATGTGGCTGACTTTTGTGGTTCTGTGGGCATCGGGACGCACAGGCGGTATCGATCTCCAACTCACCTGAGCCACGTCTCCTGGGGCTCGAGTCCTCACGGGGAATGGTAAGAGTTCTGGTGCAATGGCTGGAGTCCTCGTAGGTTGTGGTCAGTGCCCGTGAATCATCCGCGTCCTCACGGCGGGAGCTCTCCAGGGAGCAGGGGCAGCCTGGCCCAGTCCACCGATCGCGTCATACGTGCACGATATGACAAACCATGACGCGCGTGGACTCGGATTTGATGTTGCGCTGGGCGGTATGATGTAGTCTGATGCTTGCCTCTTTTAGACGGCCTGGTCACCAGACTAGGTATGATGCCCATATTGGACGTTCTGTTAGAAGCCTCGTTACGAATGAGGAGTTAGCAATCAAACGTATGCATCCCAAACAGATCTCTGTAGCGTAAACACCCAAGCTGAGTCCCGGCTTGCTGCAAGACAGCACATACCAAAGAGGAAGACTGAAAGAGAGGTCACCCGAAGGGGAGCACCGAAGATCCGTAGCGAGTTTCGAGATGGTACCCGGGGTGCCATTATCTGTTAGGGCCCGATTCCGATGGCTATAAAACAAACGGCTGTTACGGTATATGCTCTATTCTCAAACCTCTTACCACCCTCAAGCTCTCGATGCCTGCCAACCTCGCTTCAGGTCGATTCAAAATTGTCTCTCTTACTGAGGGCGAACGCCCCACCAGTGTCAATTACACAGAGCCAGGGAGCCAGATCGTCCGCCTCGGCCAACCTGTCAATGTTGTACGACAACCTCTCGTTTCCGCCCAAAGTGCAAAGCTCACCTCATCTGCTAAAGTGGGAAGTCAACCTCGCGGCGGACAGCGGCGGCATTTTGAGGTTGAGCATAGGTGGATATCGCTACAGCGGGGTAATTGATGATAAGGTCACTGCTTCCATTAACCCTGAGGTCAATGTGCAATGGTTCGCCACCTACAGGGAGAATCACGACGCATACACGTGAGTGGCACTCATTTTTTGCGGCGATTCCATGTTCCGCTAAGACGTTTCTTGTTCAGTATTTCACCACTTGAGGATACGAGCAAGGGTTGGACAGTCCCTCCTATCTTGTCGATCCATCCCGAGGTAATTGGTTCTCTCCTACGACACGAAGAAAATTTCTGAATTGTGTTGCAGATTGAGATCGGGTCACTCATACCCACCACGTCCCTTTCCCCGCAGTTCCCACCTTCTCAGTTGTACAAGTTTGTGCCAGTTCCCGAGGAATGAAATAGGCAATTGTATGTGAAAGCAATGTAGTGGTAGATAGTTGCCTTGTATGCCGTGCCAAGTCGGTGATGTTGGCAGTGGAAGGAATGTATTGAATCAGAGCTATGTTGATGCTGGCGTACCCGCGCAGGCGAAAAAAAAGTTCAAGGACCTAGGGTGCTTTCCTGACCGATATTGGCAGCGGTATTCAATTGTTCCCAGTGACTTCGTGTTCCGCTGAGCCGTTTCTCGTTCAGTTTCGAACCAGCTGACAAATGATTGTCTGAGCAAGGCATCGCCCGCGGCCCCGCGCAAGGCAGCAACTTTTTTTTACTAGTAGCAGTTGATGCAAAGACTGCAAAATATTTACGGAGCAAAATTGTAAGCATGAGCCCATCAATCTCAGAGAGTATACCTTATGGAGGGCGTTCAATGGACTAATGATGTGCTCTGAACTCGGTTAGAGGGATAAAACCAGTAAAATTCTAGATCGTCATCTACAAATACATGCATACATACCCACGAGGTAAAACACCGATGGAATTTGTGAACGATCCATTTAGTTTGCGATGTTATCCAAGCACGTTGCTCCAGTTCGCACTCAATTTTGTGTCGTGGTGCTGTCGTCCCTGTTGTCGCCGTTCGGAACCTGAGCGCCGAATCTGGGGTATCCAACGTCGACGTATGCGCGCATCTGCTCTCCATATCGTATCGTGAGCCAAATCAGGCTGTGTCGCTCGTTAACCTTCGCTCGACAACGACCACGAGACACGTACAAATATCCAAACAGGGCAAAAATGCCTGTGATGGTGTTGGTCGCGGCAACACCGATGGTTTCAACAGAGGGAATAAACAACCCAGATACGGGGGTGAGTAACAGAGATCGGAGAGCCCTGATTATGCAAACGAACGTCGGACATCGAGAGTATGCCGACAAGACGGAGACGTACGACATAGCGGCCATGAGCTCAGCACTCCGATCGGGCATAACATCGACGATATAAGCCCCGATGGGCGTAAGAACCATATTCACCTAATTCGACGTTCGCGTCAGTGCCAGAGATCTCCAAGGAGTGCGACTTACGCCAATGCCATTGGTGAAGAGGCACGCGAGGCTGATCACTAGACCAACCGTCCCGTCGACGTACGCCGTGACGAAGCCGGCCAACGTGACAGAGACTGGTATAAGCACCAGTCCCCCAAGCCACACTGCACGAAGGCGATCTTCTGGGACCCATACGCCATTACGTTCCTTCTTTGCCCGTCGCACGACCATGTCGGACATACGTCCAGAAATTGGGGCCCCGACTGGACATGTAGGTAGGACAGGGCATCAGCAAGACCGAGGAGACGCACCAAAGTTACCAAGACCGGTTGGGATAAAAAGGGCCCCGATCATGCCTTCGCTTTTAATTCCGTATTTAGCACCCTGCAAATATGTCAGGGAGAAACACAAATGTAACGCCTTGTGCGTGCGTACGATGGTGTATGCAATGGGTATCAATAGTCCTGTCGGCTCCGGGGTGTCAGCAAGCGATTGCCAGTTAAATGTCTAACCACAGGGCGTACCATAGTCTGTGATGAGTGCAAAGGTATTCGCTAATGTCTGAAGGTGCCAGATAGGTCACGGGTCGAGTGCTAACATCCACCTAATAAAAGGTACGCACAATTGTCAGAACGTTGGGGCTCCGTAGGAAAGTTAGACAGTGTAACGGGTTGATCCAAACGAACAACTTGTTTGGACCTCGCGCTTTGTCGATACCGCGCGAACCCGGGTGAGCAGTTTCAGGAAGGAAGAAAACGAGCAACAACGTTTGCGCCACACCCCACACACCCAGTGCAGCTTGGAAGCCGCGCCAGGACCAGAACTCAGCCAAGGCACCTGAATGACCGTACGAGAATCAATATCCATCAAAGACAATTGGAACGACAGGTTACCTCCTATGGGCGGTGCCGTCGCAAGGCCGAATAACATGGCCTAGATGTAGACGCTAGTATCATCGATGACAAACCATGATAGCGGCTAGACTCACACCAAAGAAAGTACCCATGGCGGTTCCACGTTCCTCCACTTTGTAGATATCCCCGATGCTGGCTGCTCCGAGAGCATAACCACTAGAGCAACCAAAGGTCTGTACAAATCGCCAGAAGAGCAGGCTATTTAGATCAGGAGACGCTGCGACAGCGAAACTACCGAGAATCGTAAAAGGCATTCCACAGAGGTATATCGGCCGTCGACCGTCTCTCGAGGAAAATCAAGGCCGAGGTTAGCCAACACGGACGTTGGGTAGAGCAATGTGGAGACTCACAATACGAAGTGTATGCGGACCAGAACACGACACTAACGGAGCTTGCGAGCACAGACAGGCTGACGCCTAGACTGGAGACCCAGCGTCACGACGCAACAGTGGCAGTACACATTGAACGACCTACCTCACAGCGGCAGGTGTAGCATTGAGGTCCTTGGAGATTTGGGGTATAGATGGGATGAAACAACCACCAACGAACACTGAGTCGATGATCGACGATCGACGATCAACAATCCACGTAAACTCCAAAATGAAATGCGAAACACACTGGGAAGGAGTGCGGTGAGGGACGCAATAGCGAGGATCACTCGCTTCTGTTCACAGCTGAAGCGATTGTAAATATCGTCGTTGGGCAGAGCGTGCTGACTCGGAGCCGAGTCAGCGTCGGCAGGCTGATGCTGGTCACCCAGTAGAGGGCTCTCTTCCGTAGCCATGATTATAAAGTTGCGTGCTCTTGAAGCGCTCACGGGGAGGTGGAACCTGAATGGGTCAGAGTTCAAAGGGGGTTGTCTTTTTTTCTGTCTTTCCAATTTCACATTCCGGAATACCCTCGGGGCTGAAAGGGAGCCCGCTGACATGATCGGCCAAATTTGGATTCCGATCAGCAACACAGCCGACGGGCCCGTAGGGTTAGGGTTGAAGCGCGGGCTATGCAGTGTACATCATGCCGTTCCCCAATGCCAGTCCTGAGTGAGTTCTGCGTACTTTGCCTGTGGCTCATTTCCCTTATGAAGGTGGTAAAATACACAGGGAATCGATGGTATTGCAGGCAACCAGGACTAGTCGACTCAGGGTATCAAACCCCTCCTACATTGTACAGGTGCTCATTTTCACCAAGAACTAGTCCATGAATGAATGAATATCAAGGCACGGTCTTCAGTGCCTGCTCAAAGTCTGCAATGATATCGTTGATGTGTTCTATTCCAACCGACACCTGCGTTCCATTGTCAAAACTCATCAGACCTTCCATTCACAAGCAACACACGCACCCGAATCAGATCCGGTGTCACGCCGGTGGCCTCTCTCTCTTCCTCGGCCAATTGCTCGTGCGTCGTCGTTGCGGGGTGGATAACGAGCGTCTTGGCATCGCCCACGTTGGCGAGGTTGCTCGCAAGTCGGAGAGCGTCCACCGCTCTGCTCGCAACGCCATGGTCGCCCTTGATACCAAAGCTCAACACGCCCCCGAACGCATTGGGTCGGAGCAATTTCTTGGCGCGGTCGTGATAGGGGTGGCTTTCGTGGCCCAAATACGAGACCCATGCAACCTTGGGATGTTTTTCGAGCCAGCTAAAGGCGCGGGTATTTGAGTAGCTGAAACGTTAAGTTGGCGTAAGAAAAACGGCGACATACGTCGCTAATGCCAACGCATTATCGCAATGTCTCTGACCACGCAGACTGAGTGTCTCGAGACCTTGTAAGAGGAGGAAGGCTCCGAAAGGATTCAATGCTGGCCCGAGGTCACGCAATAGTTCGACACGAAGCTTCACCGCAAAGGCAATCGATCCAAATGTCTCACTGAAGATCAGCCCGTGATAACCCTCCGAAGGGGACGTGAACGAAGGGAATTTCCCACTACGAGCCCAGTCAAACTTGCCTGGAACGAGGATCAGTCAAGCTGCGGATGAATCCAAGAGAGAACGTACCAGAATCAACAACGACACCCGCGATCGTGGTTCCGTGGCCACCAATCCATTTAGTGGCACTGTGCACTGCGAGGATGTCAGGAAAATGCAAATATCCCTACAATGAGTTGACTGACAAACGATATCCGCACCAAGGGAGATTGGCTGGATGATGTACCCTCCCATTCCAAAGGTGTTGTCGACAATCAATGGGATGCCGTTGTCATGGGCAATCTGATCCCACCGTTGAACGACACTTCAACCCCCGTTCAATGTGGAGCCTACCTTGGCGAGCTCTGGTATCGGAGCAACGTTGTATTTGGGATTACCGATGCTCTCGACAAAAATCGCCTTCGTCTTCTCGTCGATGGCCGCTTCAAAGTCTTTTGGGTCATCCCCGTGGACAAACTTCACGCCGATGCCATATTTCTTGAACGTCACTGTAAAATATCACAGCATATCTTTGATGGATAGAGGATGATTCGAACCTTTGAACTGGTTGTAAGTCTAACAATGATATATCAAGACGAGCGGGACCAAAGCAGAAGAAATTGATGCGTACCCCGCCGTAAAGGTATGACCTAATACAGCAATGCGTTCAGAATGGACAGCCAAGACAGGATGAGAACTTACGTCGACACGATGTTATCGCCCGAATCCGTAATCGTGGAAATAGCGAGGAACTGCGCAGATTGGCCGGACGCCGTCGCTACCGCAGCCACCCCGCCCTCGAGTGCGGCGATACGGTTCTCAAAGACGTCCTGCGACGCACGACAAGTGTGTGAGTTGGAAGCTGTGTGGCGCAATATATACAGACGCACGACGGTGGGATTGCCAATGCGGGAGTAGATGTGGCCAAACGTTCTGAGGGACGGTCAACCTAAGAAACACCTGACTGCGATCGATGCGTCGACCCACCTCAAACCAAAGAGATCGGCGCCGTGCTATATGTCGTTTGAGTGCCTGGTCGCTTCGAATCCGAGAGTAACTTTAAGCAAAGCTCACCGCGGAATCGTTGAAGACGAAGCTGGTAGAAGCATAGATAGGTACTGCGCGAGCCTTTGTGGTGGGATCGGGCACTTGACCGGCATGGATCTGTAAGGTCTCGAATTCGAGCGGTCTGTCGACGCGATATGCAATCGCTGGCTGTTCTACATAGAACGGGGTGTAGCAAGACTCACCTGTTGGGATCAGCCATCACGATAAGGGTTCTCAGTAAGAGAAGGTGGGTTCGGGGTGAAACCTACTCCGTTATATAGGCAGCGACATTCGTTATTCGTACGGATTTCGCGCAATCACCTCGGAATCACGCCATCAATGGGGCTTCGACCGAACGCGGAACCATTAACTGCGATCAAATCGGACGTTTTTGGCCGTCACTGTTAGTTGGATCGCTAGCACTCCGAGTCGGTCGCCGTTGAAAACACGAGAACTTGAGAAGAGGAAACTAAGTGACGACGAAACTATGCTTGGAAGAGGGAACCTATGCTAATTAATATCGTCCTGAAACGGGCTATAACAGGGGTCTGCATTTACTACTTGCCAGCCACGACGGGGCTAAGGCTGCAGAACGTGCACACATACGAGTCACCGACATCATGTCGTTCTCCACTGGGTCCTGAGTGAGTCTTTGTTCTCGCAACTTGCCTGTAGCTCGTTTCCTTTTTGACGTCGGGATGGTGAGGGGCTGAGTAAAGGTATAAATACACCCGTCAAACACAGCAGGGAATGAATGGTATTGCAGGCAACCGGACTCCCTCCTACAACAGGTGCTCACTTTCACCAAAAACAAGTCCATGAATGAATGAAAGTCAGGGCACGGTCTTCAGTGCCCGCTCAAAGTCTGCAATGATATCGTTGACGTGTTTGATCCCGACCGACACAGGGCACGGTCTTCAATGCCTGCTCAAAGTCTGCAATGATATCGTCGATATGTTCGATTCCAACCGACACCTGCGTCCCATGATGTGGGTACACATCAGACATCGCCACTCACAAGGAACACACGCACCCGAATCAGATTTGGCGTCACGCCTGCCTCCGCGCTCTCTTCCTCGGTCAATTCCGGGTGCGACGTCGTCGCGGGGTGAATAACGAGCGTCTTGGCGTCGCCCACGTTGGCGAGGTTGCTTGCAAGTCGGAGAGCGTCCATCACTTTGCACGCGACGCCAGGGTCACCCTTGATATCAAAGTTCAACATGCCTCCGTACGCATTGGGTCGGAGCAATTTCTTGGCGCGTTCGTGATGGGGGTGATTCTTGTCGCCCAAATACGAGACCCATGCAACCTTGGGGTGCCTTTCGAGCCAGCTAAAGACGTGAGTGTGAGTAGCTGAAACATTCAATAGGCACAGGGAAAAAACGGCCACGTACGTCGCTAGTGCCAACGCATTATCGCAATGTCTCTGACCACGCAGACTGAGTGTCTCAAGACCCTGAAGAAGGAGAAATGCTCCGAAAGGATTCAATGCAGGCCCGAGGTCGCGCAACAGTTCGAACCGAAGCTTCACCGCAAAAGCAATCGATCCAAATGTCTCACTGAAGATCAGCCCGTGACAACCCTCCGAAGGGGACGTGAACGAAGGGAATTTTCCACTACGAGTCCAGTCAAACTTGCCTGGAACGAGGATCGGTCAAGCTGCCGATGGATCTAAGAGTGTGCATACCAGAGTCAATAACAACACCCGCCATCGTGGTTCCGTGACCCCCAATCCATTTAGTGGCACTGTGCACTACGAGGATGTCAGGAAAACACAAATATCCCGGAAATGTGATTGACCAACTATATCCGCGCCAAGGGAGATTGGCCGGATGATGTATCCTCCCATTCCAAAGGTGTTATCGACAATCAACGGAATACCGTTATCATGGGCAATCTAATGTTACCGCTGAGCATTGCCAATGGGCATTCAATGTACGTTCTACCTACCTTGGCGATCTCTGGTATCGGGGCAACGTTGTATTTGGGGTTACTGATACTCTCGACAAAAATCGCCTTCGTCTTCTCGTCGATGGCCGCTTCAAAGTCTTCGGGGTCATCTCCGTGGACAAACTTGACACCGATGCCATATTTTTTGAACGTCACTGTGGAGTATCACAACACACCTTGGATGAATAGAGGATGATTCGAACCTGCGAATTGGTTGTAGGTCTAACGAGGATAGATCAGGATGAGCGGGATCGAAGCAGACGAGAATCGGTGCATACCCCGCTGAAGAGGTATGACCTAGTATGGTGACACGTTCAGAAACAGAGAGCCAAGACGCGGTGAGAACTTACGCGGACAGTATATTATCGCCCCATTCCGCGATCGTGGAAACGGCCAGGAACTGCGCGGATAGACCGGTTGCCGTCGCTACCGCAGCTGCCCCACCCTCGAGCGCGGCAATACGGTCCTCAAAGACGGCCTATGAAGCGCACCGGGCGTGTGAGTGGGACCCGTGTGGCGTGATATATATGTATGTATGTTGAAACGCACGACCGTGGGGTTGCTAATGCGCGAGTAGCCATGATCAAGCGATCTGAGAGACGGTCAACCTGGGAAGCGCCGCTTGGCTGCGATCGATACGTCGACCCACCTCAAACCAAAGATATCGGCGCCATGCTAGACGTTGTCCGAGTGCCCGGTCAATTCGGCACCGAGAATGAAGCACAGCTTACCGCGGAATTGTTGAAGACGAAACTGGTGGAGGCGTAGATGGGGACTGCGCGAGCTCTTGTGGTGGGATCGGGTACTTGACCAGCATGAATCTGCAGGGTCTCGAATTCGAGTGGTCTATCGACACGATGTTTAATCGCTGGCTGTACTACATGTAGCAAGACTCACTTGTTGGGTTCTGCCATCACGACAAGGGTTCTCAGTAAGAGAAGGTGAGTGCGGAAGGAAACCTGTTCCGTTATATAGACTACATTTTTAATTGATACGAATTGCACGCAATCACTGAAACTTGTGTAAGTACTCAACTGAGCTTCGACTGACTCCGCGGAATCATTACTTAACTAGAATTGAATCGGACGCATTGGCCGTCTCCGACGATATTTTATATCAGAATTGCACGTGTAATTTATTCGATCTTATCTGCAGCACTGTAGTAAACGTATCAATATTAAAAGCTCACGTTCCGAAACGTGCTTACATCACGAGTTTTAGGGTTTTCTTTTAAGGCATTATAAGGATTTGTTAAGATAAGAAATGTGTATATTCTAAGTCATCGCGTGCTGGTCTGATAAGGCCTTTTAATCCCCTTAAAACGGTAGGTACTATGGAAAATAAGGATCGCGCTGTCAGTAACGACACGCTTTGCACGGCCCGACGAAAATGGACATTGATTCTCGGTCCGAGGCATCGCGCTAAGTAGTATCACCATTTATAACGCTAGGTACTATAGAAAGCAAGCATCGGACTATCAGTAATGACACACTTTGTGCGGCTCGACAAAAATGGACATCGATTCTCGGTCCAGTGCGTCAGCATAAGTAGTGTAACCCTTTACAACGGTAGGTCACTTGGAAAATAAGTGTCGGACAGTGGGTGGTTGCAAAGGCTTATCAATTTGGTACAACAGTATATGTATGGTAGTTGAAAATGAGTTTGCAAGTGTCACACTTGGTCCGGTGAAAAAACAGCATAAAATTACATTGACAACTAAGAATACAAGCTTGCATGTACACTATGATAAGTCCAAGGTAGTGAGATGAGTGCGTGTTGACAGTGCGGCCCCACAGTTGCATGAACAGAACACAGGATGGTGAGTGGCCCAGGCACTGCGGCGCTATTGAGTGCACGAGTGACACATCACATATAGTGTTGCGCATGGCCCAGCTTGAAGCCCTGGGCCAGGCCAAGCTGGGCCCCAATGAGCTGGGCCAAGCTGGGCCAATATGGAGGGCTCATGGGGGCTTGTGGCCTGGCTTCGATCTATTCACATTGGCTTGGGCTGGGGCTCCATGGCTTGGGCCAACTATTTAACTCATTGAAGCCCAAAGTTTTACCCAGTATTAGTATTTATTTACAAACAATGATGGGGCTATCTAATCCATACTTTTGGGATATTGTGCCTGACATGTCATGTTGTGTGCATCCAGCGTCATGTCCATCAGGATCGGAGGGTGCTAGAGGAGCTGTGCACCCTGGTGACCTGCACAAAACTTGTTTCATGCCTGCACATAGCAAAGCAGTCACCCGAGAAGTGGAATTTCCACAGCCCCCTGTGGACCACACCCTTTGATACCATAGGGAAGGATAGCCCCTATCATGAGCTACATACCCCTATTTTTCCAGATTTTTCCACCCACTGGTTATTGAGATATTGATTAATCTCTCTAGTCAAACCCTTACACTTGCACATTTGTACATAGCAAACTATTTCTTTGATTTCTCTTTATTTATCTGATTACTTAGCTAAGTGCCAGTGAGACGAAGTGATCATGTGACCCTTAGCTACCATGTGACCTTGTCCCCATTAGTCTGTACAGCCCTGCACAGCATAGCCAGCCTCTTTGGCAGAGCATTCCAGATTTGGACTCCTTTGCTCAAAGTGCTTTCCCTTAGTGTGCCTGGGTTTGACAGCTTGTGCCTGGCATTAGTAAGCAATTGTGCCTTAATTTATAAGCCACCAAGCCCTCTGATTGGCTAGCACAGCCTCCTGTATTTATGTATATAAAGAGGAGCATTTTGGCCTGCAGAGGGAATCTCATCTTCTACCTCAGATAATCTCATCTGATAAGAGATCCCCTGGGAAACCTAATAAGACCTAATAAGGCAGGGTACCCCAGAGCGAAGTAAATAGGACTTTAGAACTACTACTAGGCTATTAGGACTTGTACCCAAATAAAGGACAAGTACCTAAGACTATCCTTTTGGGAGAAACCCCTTTTTGGGCAATAAAAGGCATCTGGTCCCTATTAGTAAGCAACCTAAGCATCCTGTAGTACCAAATAAGGGCTACACTTTGCCTTTCTAAGCCAAACTTGCCTGCTCCTTAGATAAGACAATAAGATTGAGTTACATAACCTTTCTGAGTCTACTAAGTGTACTGTCAAGTTAACTACCAACCAAGAACTAAGCATCTTGACATCTCGACATCCCAGCATATTGCTGGATTACTCCACCATCTTGACATCTAAACTTCTTGCCATCTAGACGTCATATTCCTAGGGGCACGTTAGAACTACCTCCCTATAGGCGTCCTACTACACATTTGTTACAGTTACTACCCTAAGGGGTTTTGCAAGTTTCCTATACACAAATCATTAGCGTTAGGCAAGACATAGGCCAAGTTCCTAAATCGCCCACCTCTCGTACTATCCAAGTACAAGCTTTCATGGTTGCTAGCCAACCTATTGTTACGCGTAGTGTACACAAAGAAATAACCTTGAACGAATACTTCTCTGAAGGTACTCACGAAGAGACACAACGTCAGAGACAGTAATAAGATCAAGGGTCTTAGGTTCGAGGGATGAAGGTCTAAGGTTCTAAGGTTTCGATGAGGGATGAGGAACGAAGGACGAGGGACGAGGTTCTGAGTCAATCGGACATCAGGACACAAGAGTATGCTAGTATTGTGTAGAACGAGTGTAAAGAATACAAGTACATGGCAGGTGGGTATAAGTACTAGGGGACGCGTCATCAGAGAACACTAAGGAAGGCGGAGGAATGATTAAGTAAAGGGACACGTCATCTGCAGTAACAAATGGGAAATAAGAACTACGAGACCGATACGAGAGAATTGGCTGAGGAGATAAATGTCCAAAGAACAAGAAAGAAAACAATAGAAAGAGTCAAAGAAGAACAAATGTGGAATGTACAGGACTAATCACAAGAAGACCTACGTCCCATATTGTCCAAAAGAGACCTAAGAAAAGGTGTATTCATTGTGGGAAGCAAAAGAGATAAAGGCGAGGGAAAAGGAGAAAAATGTAACATTACCACCTTCGTATAATTGAACTCCAGGTTCGATAAAAATACCATTAGGTCGAGTCACTGTGAGGGATGGAGGAAGGGCCGAAGAGAATGGTGGATTATTCATAGGATAACGCCTCAAATGGACAGTCATCTGCCACATGTCCATGTTGATTACAATGGCTGCATATTCGCTCAGGGCAAAAGCGACGTCCATGTCCCCAATGATGGCAAAAGTCGCATTGGGTGTGAAGGCAAGCGGACTGAGGATGACCTGGGGTGGACTGGTGACAGTATGGGCAGGTGTAATCCGGACAATCTTCTTGATAATGACCCAGATGATGACACCGAAAGTACTCGGTGAGGGCAGAGGCGGGTTGGTGAGGATGAACAGGCAGGACGTGAGTTGGAGAGGATAAAATACGACTGCCGTCAGGGAGGTGTCGATGGACTGCTTCTACTGCTGCAGACCAAGCTAACAAATCCTCGGGAGCTTCCTCAACAGCGGTAGGGGAAGAGGAGGTAGAGGAGGAGGTGGGGGAGGAAATCCGAGTGATGAGAGCAGGAGCGCGAGAGGAAACAGGTAGTATGGGAGTAGGAGGAGGAGAATCGGCAACGGCAGGTAGTTGGGCCGGTTTGAGGTAATGGTCTTGATCAACCATTGGCAGGGAGAGGTAGATGCAACGGAAGGTGGGGTAAATGACGGAGGGGGAAAGATGTTCAATGTATTGATGAAAACCATAAAGATGGAGGATAGAGAGAACTCACCGGGGAAGTGCATCAAGATGAAGATGGAGAGGAAGTCCAAATTCAGCCAGGAGATTGCTGGGGGCCGCTTGGAAGTGATACCGTTGAGCACTGGATATTTCATGAAAAAGACGAACTAATTCTTGGGTGACGACGTCTTCTTCATATAGAGGGAGGATCTCGATGGCGCGGAGGAGGATGGGGTTTGTGAGGATGGGGGCGTAGAGCGAATGGGTGGCAGAGATGGGTAATAAGGTAGGCAAGACTCGTCTGGAATGCAGAGGGGAAGTAGATAAGGAAGAAGAAGGTAATGCAGAAGGCGCAACAGAAGACAAAAGAAAGGACATATTGGTTGTTTAGAAAGAGAAAGTCATAGACAAACATATACTGGGGGGGGTACTTCATGAAGAGACACCGCTTCCCAAGTAGAGAGGAAGAAGAAAGGAGATGGGGAATTAAGATAAGTGATGAGTCCGTTTACAAGACGAAAGAATGGTGGAAGCATGATGGAGATTACTTTCGGGTTCCCACGTATTTTCGGCCGAAGAATACTCCTTCTATGCAGTCAGGTACAATCAGCGACCTCGTGATCCTTTGTGTGACACAATATGGTCCACTTTGTATTCTTCTTTGGTACCAATGAGATCTGGCAGAGGTTGGGAGAAGGAGGGACCATGTGCTTCAGTCTGGCGATAAGAAGATAAAAGAGTGGCGTGGAATACATCATGAATTTTCCATGTGGAAGGAAGATGGAGTCAGTAAGTGAGGGGGGATAGGACCTGAGAGATCTCGAATGGTCCATGGCATTTGGGGGCAAGTTTTTGGGAGGGATATTCAAGGCAGAGATGAGTGGCTTCTAGCCATACTTTATCGTCTACTTTCCAGGGGGAGAACCTGCAAGAGGAGCGGGATATCATGATCCGATGAGCAGACTCATGTGCAGCAAGGGCTTCATTTCGGGCGTGTTCCAAAGAAGATAAACGATTTTCTAAAGCAGGAATAAATGTTTTTCCGAGAGCGGGATATGCACGGGGTTCATAGCCGTAGAGAAGGGAGAAAGGGAATGTTTTCGTGGAGCTATGAGGAATGGAATTGTGAATGAATTTGACGGAGGTTAGGAAATTAACCCAGTCATGTGGATTATTGGAGCAAAAGATACGAAGATATGTTTCGATCTCTTGATTGGTCCATTCGGTTTGTCCGTCAGTTTGGGGGTGATGGGCAGTGGAAAGGCAGACATCGTATTTGAGAAGACGGGCAAGTTCTCTGGCGAAGGCAGAGGCGAATTGTGGACCTCGGTCAGAGATGATGGAGTCGTGGAGGCCAAAACGTTTGAATATAAAGTCGAAAAAGAGCTGGGTGATTCCTTTTGCGTCAATAGTTTTTGAACAAGGAGCAAGGATTACCCCCTTCATAAGGCCATGGTCGACCACGACCATCAAAGAGTCAAAACCACAGGAGAGGGGAAGATCAGTGACAAGATCGACAGAGAGTTGGCGAAATGGCAGAGAAGACGAGGAAGAAATGGGGAGAAGGGGTGGAGTGGTCGGGTGGGTGAGGAATTTGTTCTGCTGACAAATGGAACAACCAGCAACAAAATGAGAGACGAAGGAAGAAAGACCAGGCCACCAAAAATCACGCTCAAGAAGAGCCTTAGTACAAAAGTGACCCAAGTGATCAGAAAGCAGAGAGGAATGAATAGAGTGGAGTAAAGTGGAACGAGATGACGGAGGAACGTACATATGGCCATGAAAATAAAGATGTCCATTATCAAAGGATCAATCAGAAAGGGAGGAACGAGGAAATAAGGGTGAACCATCATCAAGGTTAGCGAGGGCATGAAGGACAAGAGGATCAGAAGATGAAGAGTTTCAGATGTGAGAAGCCAGGGAAAGGTCTAAAGCATTAATAACCACAGGATCAGGAATAATAGAGGAGTCAATATTGTCTTGTGAAGTATCAACAGGATCACGATGAGAGAGAGCATCAGCAGGAGCCATCTGAGTGCTGGGAAGAACTTGCCAAAGAATGTCGAAGTCTTGAAGGAAAAGAGACCAACGAGCCTGTTGTCAGGAAAGTTTACGAGGGTCATTGAGATAGGAAAGGTTTTTGTGATCAGTAATGATAGTAACGGGGTGAGTGGTGCCGAGGACATAGTGATGCCATTCTGTGAGAGCAAGAATGACTGCGAGGAGTTCATGATCATAAATATCATAGTTACATTCGGCAAGAGCAAATGTGCGGGAGAAGTAAGTGCAGGGATGAAGATCCCCATTGGTGTCAGCTTGGAGAAGAACGGCGCCAGCGGCAAGAAGGGAGGCGTCTGTCATAATGGAGAAAGGGCGAGTGACATCGGGAATGGCCAAGACAGGAGAGGTGGAAAAGGTGGCCTTGAGAGAATCAATGGTGCATTGCTGGAGAGGGGTCCAGAGCCAGGGTTGGTCTTTCCAGGTAAGCAAGGTTAGAGGAGCGATGGTGTTTGAGAAATTGGGAATAAACTTCTGATAGAAGTTGGCGAAGCCAAGGAAAGAGCGAATGCATTTGACAGAAGTGGGGGGTTGCCAGTCGCGAATAGCAGCAGTTTTGATGGGATCCATCCTGACTTGTCCTTGGCCAATGATCATGCCAAGGAATTCAATGCAAGGGGTATCGAAGGTACATTTAGATATTTTGAGGGAAAGGTTATGTTCGCGAAGATGAAGGAGGACATGCAGAGTTTGTTCGTAGTGGAGAGCAAGGTCACTGTTTGTGTGAATGCCAAGGTTGTCCATATAGACTTCAAGCCATCCTTCAGCAATCATGTCAGCGAAGATATGATCTATAAAAGCCTGGAAGGTGGGAGGGGCATTGCAAAAGCCGAAAAACATAACTGTGGGTTCAAAGAGTCCATATGGAGTAACAAACACTGCCTTCCACTGGTCCACTTCCTTGATTCGAACATTGTTATACCCCCAACGAATGTCAAATTTGGTGAACCAGGTGGAGTTCTTCATTCGGTCGATGAGAGGAGGGATAAGGGGTAGCGGATATGCATTGCAGACAGTGTGGGAATTTAGATAGTGGTAATCCTGACAAGGGCGAAGAGATCCGTCTTTCTTTGGAACGAAGAAGAACGGTGCGGCTTGAGGAGATTTAGATGGAATAATACGTCTGGTCTTTAGGTGTTCATTAATGAAAGCTTGGCATGCTTCTTGTTCTCTCAGGTTGAGTGGGTAAACTTTGGCGATTTTAGGGACGAAGGAAGGTTTGAGTTCAATGGTGTGATCAAAGGAATGATGCAGAGAGAGTTGGTTATAAGTCTTTTCGGAAAAGACATCTTCGAAATCTGTGCACCAAGAAGGGAGAGAGATTTCGAGAGGTTTATTTTCTTGGGCAAGTTGGGTGGATAACGTGATCTTGTTGATCATCTCACCTTCGGATTCATGGGGGAGGTACTCACTAGGAGATGCATCAATCCCATCAGGATATCGTTCAGCAAACAGGGAGGAAATTTCTTGGTCAACATCAAGATCAAGTAGATGAAGGAGATAACATCGGGGGGGTTCTTCTACAGGAGGAGTCACGAGGTGAGACTGAGGGAATGAGAGGGTGTGAGATTTCCAATCGATCAGAGGGTTTCGAGTTTTAAGCCATGGCATGCCTAAGATTATTTGTTTGCGTTTGAAAGAAACGACCATCAATTCAATGTATTCTGGTCATTTGATGATGTGGACTATGGGTTTGGCTTTCCAAAGAATGGTACCTCTCTTGTTAAGGGTTTCGTCGACATTGTATGCCTCGACTGGCTTCGGAAGTCATTGCATAGGGAAGTTCATGTGGGAGAGAAGTCCTAGGTCTATGAAATTTCCAGTGGCTCCGGAATCAATGAGGGCAGTGGTCACGACGGTTTGGTTTCCAACTTGTAGCTTCACAGGAAAATGGAGAGTTCATTCATTGCGTGGTGCTACAAGTACATGGTGAAGATTATGGGAAGAAGACGTTGGTACAACTTCCCAGTTTAAAAATCCTGACTGGTGTTCATCACAGAGACTTCCTCCTTTGTGGGTTCAGATTCCTCGTAGCACATTTGGAGGATCTGGAGGATTTTGTCCTCGTCTTTTCTCTAAGTCTTAAGGGAATTGACGAAAGAAGAGAGGGCAGAAGGGGTTGCGACAGAGGAGGTGGAAGGAGAAGGCATAGTTTCAGTTGTACGAATATTCTGGGGATGAGTGGTCTGAGGAGAGGGACGAGAAAAGTTATTCCTTGGTCTTGGACATTGGTTGGCATTATATCCTGTGTTGCGGCAATGGAAACATCAGCCTTCTCGGATGCATTTCACACACTCCTGGAGATTGAGCTTAGAGAGTGAGACAGTGTCGATGTCCATGGCGTTTGGATCATGGAAAGAGGATGGGCGAAGGAATGTAGGGGGCCTGCCTCCTTTCAAGGTGAGAATGCGCATTTTCTGCGCGTGGAACGTTTTTGCCTTCTCAATCCATTCCTTAACGGTCGTGGAGATAGTTGCCATAGAAAGAATCATGGTGGCGAGTTGTTGGTCCAGTCCCAGAGAGAACTGGTCAATGAGGGTGATGTCATTGGTGATTCCAGCATGGGAAGAGAGATTCTGGAAATCAGTGATATACTTTTGGAATCCATCATCATAAACTCCATCAGGATGACGGAAAGACTTTTGTGTAAGTCTCGAGAGTTCATGACGAGTGGTGGCTTTGGTGTCGAAGGGGAAGAAGGTGGATTTGAAATTTTCGGTGAATTTGTCGAATGTAAGGTCCCCAGGATTGGCATTGATGTCAGCCATTTTGTCATACCACATTTCGGAGAAGGAGATTCCTTGTCCTTGACTTATCTTGTTTAATGTGGTCATGATTCGCTGGGAATTGAGGGTGTAAAGATCTTTGTTGATTGCAAAGTACACATGCATGGCTTTAATCCATTGTGTAGCGTCGGTGGGTTCACCAGAAAAGTCAGTGGGGAGGACCGCCTTAAGTTCTGTGGGAGCACAAGACATGAGGGCGGAGATAGTTTCACTGGTCAAGGGGTTTGCTGGGGTGCGAGGAGGTGCTGGGATTCATGGTTGTCTAGGGGTTCCTGGGGAGTGAGAAGGTCCTGGGGCTATGGCTTGGTAAGGGTTTACAGTGGCATGAGGGGGTTCAGTGGGTTCAGGGTCTTGGAAATCAATGCCAATATCCAAGGATTCTTTGTCAGGTGGTAGCCCGTAGTGTAGGTGAAGGGCACGATCTGAATGGGAGGAAATGTTGCTCAAGGGGGTGTCCTACTCCTAAATAGGAGGGACGAAAGGTTACACTCGTTCTTTTGTTACGCATAGCATACACAAAGAAATAACCTTGAATGAATACTTCTCTGGAGGTACTCACGAAGAGACACAACATCAGAGACAGTAATAAGATCAAGGGTCTTAGGTTTGAGGGATAAAGGTCTAAGGTTCTAAGGTTTCGACGAAGGACGAGGAATGAGGTTCTGAGTCAATCGGATATCAGGACACAAGAGTACGCTAGTATTGCGTAGAACAAGTATAAAGAATACAAGTACATGGCAGGTGGGTATAAGTACTAGGGGACGTGTCATCAGAGAACACTAAGGAAGGCGGAGGAATGATTAAGTAAAGGGATGCGTCATCTGCAGTAACAAATGGGAAATAAGAACTACGAGACCGATACGAGAGAATTGGCTGAGGAGATAAATGTCCAAAGAACAAGAAAGAAAACAATAGAAAGAGTCAAAGAAGAACAAATGTGGAATGTACAGGACTAATCACGAGAAGACCTACATCCCATATTGTCCGAAAGAGACCTAAGAAAAGATGTATTCATTGTGGGAAGCAAAAGAGATAAAGGCGAGGGAAAAGGAGAAAAACCATAACACCTATTGCCATTAACTTGACCCCATTAGGCTGAAACCATCTTTAACAACCAATCTGTAAACTTATGTGGAGGATTGGTGAACAAACCACAGCTCCTGGTATACTATATCTCCCCTTTTACCTGGAACTATTTCCATTACCTCTAACTCCTCCAAGGGTAGACTTCTTGTACTTCCCTTGAGCAAAATGTTCTAGCCCGTGGAGACAAGACACGTTATCTGGGGACCACCATTTTTTTTGGTTGGTTCTTCATCGTCTTGTCTAGAAGGAAGACACCGGTGCATGTTGCATGCATCTGGCATTGTATTCATTGCCAGTGGGATGGGAGGGAGCTAGGCAGTAACGGCCCGGGGCGTGCATGTCATGCGTGTCCATTGAAATAGGATGGCACTGCCAGTGGACACGGGTTGTGTATGTCCAAGCTGGGTGCAGTGGGTGGCGTTGACGCGCCATGCTGGGTATTGGGCATCATGCCCATTGGGATGGCCCAGATGGGAGGGTGCTGAGCATGGTGCACATCGTGTGCATGCCAGTGAGGTGCTGGTGTTGTGTCTGTTAGGATGGGAGGGAGCCAGTGGGTGCATGTTGCGTGTGTCCAAGTTGGGTGTGGTGGGCAGGCGTTGACGTGTCATGCTTGGTATTGTGCGTCTGAGTCATGCCCATTGGGATGGGAGGGTGCTAGGCGAGATGTATGTCACATGCATGCCAGTGAGCTAGGTTGGGTGAGCGACGATGGGCGTTGCAGTGTCCGTTAGAATGGGAAGGTGCTGGGTGCACATCATGTGCATCCGAGCTGGGTGTGGTGAGTGGCAACAGGTGGCATTGGTCCAATGTTGGGCATTGTTGTGATAAGGGAGAGTGATGCTGGGTGTTGAGTGTCATGGTGCGCATGTTGTGTGTATGGCCGTGACGTCATGGTTAGTGCTACGTCGTTGCAGTTGATACTGGATGTCGGACGTTGGGGCATCGCACCTGTTGGGGTGCAGGATGTTGGGCAGTGCAGTGAGAAGCCCCGGCTCAGGCCAAGCCAGGCCAGAGCTGAGCTGGGCCCTGCATTCAGGGCCTGGCTTGGATTTTCTGAAGCCGAAGCCCCTTGAAGCTGGGCCAAAGCCCCAGGCTCTGGGCCAAGCCGGGCCGTGCACAACACTAATTACATAACAGGTGTCAGTCACAAGTTTAAACAGCAAGCAACTCACCAGAGCAAGAGCAATTTGAGTCGTAAATAAGCCAAACTAGCGGGCTCACCTGAGATAAAGATGGGGGAGTAGAAAAGATCAAGTAACAAATGGATTGCGGGATGGTGAGTGGCACTGCAGCACTATTGAGTGTGCGCACGTGGTACATCACAGGTGTCGGTCATGAGTTTACAAATGAGCAACTCACCAGAATAAGAGTAACTCGAGTCGTAAATAAGTTAAACTGACAGACTCACTTGGGATAAGAATAAGAGAGGAGATATCGTACATTTGAGATTCAGACCATCGAGTGTTGAACCTATAAGTAAGCACAATTTGAATGATCCGAGCCGATGTGGCTAAGAGTAGTCCTGGAGTCCCGGGGGTCTCAATTCACCCTGAATGCAGTCATACTAGTAAGACAATTATGTATGATGTTACCTAACTGGCGGAGAGTTAGAGTTCAGTGGGGCAGAGCAGACCCGGTGACCTGCACCAAAATGATTGGATGCGGATACATAGTTAATGTATGTTTGATGTTAGACATTTGACCCGAGATTTGAGTTTTTACTATATTCCCACGGTCCAAATGCTTAGCTAATTGAGGGACATATGGACCATAGTGTCTAGTATGTATCCCTATTTTTCCTTATTTGTTCATTCACAGGTTGTGGAGAAACAAAATGTTTTCTCCCAACATACTTTTATTACTACCTACAACTACTTAGCAAACCATTTTCTTAATATCTCTTTTATCCTTGAGTACTTAGCCAAGTGTCAGAGAAGGAAATGGAGCATGTGACCTCAGATGCGAATCACCTGACTCAGATCATGTGACCTTGCATAGCATGAGTCATAATGAGTCAATATGAGTCAAAGTGAGTCAGATGAGGATTAGCCAAAGCACTGCCCCTAGACTAGCAGAATGATCATGTGACCTGCACAGCATGAGTCATTGCCAAGCCAAAGGCTATTTTTAGCTCATTGCAAGTCATTTTCTGACAGGTTGAGTCAAAGTGAGTCAATATGAGTCAGTATGAGTCATATCTTGGCACAGCCACCTCGGAACCGAAGGTAGCACAGCCACATGTAAACTACTATATAAGGAGCGCGATTCAGCCCCATTTGGCAGGTTCCCTCTTTTAGGAAAAAGGTTCCTACTTGAGTAAATCTCAACCAACGAGTGCTCACAAGTGCACCCCTCTACAAACAAACAGAGAGGCTGTGTAGAGAAGTTTCCCACGCTATAAATAGAACTACTTAGACCCAAGTTAGGAGTATACTGTATCCCTTAGGATAGGGACAGTTAGGACACCTTTAGGGAGAAAACCCCAGAGCGGGCAACTAAAGGGAATAGATCCCCAGCTAGTAGGGAGACCTAATAGTTCATTAGTACCCTGGGAAAGGGTCGAGTCGAGCACATTTAAGCTGATTGCCAACTCCTTAGTGCATAATAGATTCAGTTTAGGAAAAGCTGTTCTGTGTGACTAAGTGACGTGTGTGAATCAGTAAGCGAAAGTGAAGCGTATTTACGCTACCTACCCAATTAAGCATTTCTAATTGACTGGAGCTAATTGGCATCTTAGGGAAGTAACCCTAGTCACTACCGAGTACCCTTCTAGCAACCCGAGAAGTTGTCTAGACCATTTTTCCAACCATCCAGTGTACAATTCGTACACCACCCCAACTGAAACCCAGACCCTCAACAGTTTGCTGAACCCCCAATCATCCTCAACCTCATTGACGATTGACGAACAAACCACGTACCTGATAGTCAACCCCTTTCTACGAGATTGATACTTATTTCTAGTACCAACTCGACCAGGGAAGAGTACTCTCTTCACCTCGCTAAAGGTTTACTACCCGTGGAGATAAGATTGGTTGTCTGGTAAGCGTTTCTTAGCGTTTCTACTGATCTTATCTAGAAGAAGACAACTGGAGCCCACCGCAAGGGGTTTCAGCAAGCATATATCGTAACAAGTCCCTAAGGGAATACGTAACTTACCCTTAAATCCACAACAAGACACTACGAATCATGGTAGGCACCTCAGGAATAGCACCTACTACAGCACCTACTACATTACCCAGCCACAGAAGCCGAGATGCCCCTGACAAGTTCAAAGGACATTACTCTAAAGTCAGACGCTTCTTACGGCAATATGAGCGATTGCTCACCCAGTACAACATCACTACCGATCAAGAGAAATGCGAAGGGATCACCAACTACTGTAGCAGTAGTGTTGGACGACTGATCGAATCCCTTGATGAATACGAGAAAGACGATTGGGATGGAATGAAAGCCAAGATCCTCCATCTCTACGATGCTGAGCGAGTAGATGCTCGGTACAGAAAGAGTGACCTTAGGAAGCTCACTCAGAAGTATGCCAAGAAGAGCTTGGACAAGATGTCACAATGGAAGGCCTACCAGCGCAAGTTTACAGTAGTTGCGCAATGGCTAAAGACCGCGAAGGTAATTCAGGACGAAGAATATCACACCTACTTTTGGAAAGGAATCCCTAAGTACATGCGAGAGAAGGTGCAAATACATCTACTTGCCGGTAATACTGGCGTAGATATGAGTAAGCCCTTCCAGATTAGTGAAGTCAGTCGAGTCGTAAGCCAGTTACTACATCGATACAAGTTCGATGAGGATGGAACTGACTCTGACACCGAGAGCTCCTCTGAAGAGAGTAGCACTGATTCTGACTCTACTACCGATTCATCTGATGAAAGTTCAGATGATGAATCTAGCAACGATGAACACCGAAGGAAGAAGAAGTCCTCCAAGAAGCACAAGGACAAGGGATCGAAGAAGGCCCCTGAGAAACAGGCAAAGAAGAAGCCTGAGCCGAAGAAAGAACCTAAGAAGTCCTCAGACGATGTAGATTCACTCATAGATCGTATGAGTAAACTTAAGCTGGATGATCCAGCATATGCAAGAGCTTACATCAAGGCCCTCAAGGTGGAACCCCTGATAGCAGACATCCTGGAAAAACCCAGGTTAAAGTCTGTTACATTCAAGGATGCTTCAAGTAGTATACAAAATAATAATACTACTACTATAAGGGAAGTGCTACAAAGAGGAAGTAATGGTAGGAATAGAGCACTACCTAATACCCGCCCACCCTTTAAATGTTTCGGGTGTAACAGTCACGATCATCGCCTAAGCGATTGTCCCCACGTGCTAGAATTAATAGACCGTGGAGAATTAGTTTATGACCGACGGGGTATGGTGAACCTACCTAGAGACCAAGGTGTGCTCAATAGGTGAGCAGACGAATCTATAATCGAAAGCTATCATCGAATGATTGAGCAACGCGCACGGGATAACAAATGGGTGCAGACGAACCTTATTATGGTAGACCGCGACAGCTTGAAGCGCGGATCGTCGAACTATATCATACCTGAAATATCTGTCAGTGATGAAGAGGACGAGGACAATGAGAAATTATTCGTACCTTACTTACTGATGGACGAGGATGACGAGGATGATGTCGACAAAATTCTGCAAAGTTACGGCGTCGTGCGGTCTCAGCGCGAAGCAAAGACCGCCCGAAAAGAAATCATGGACGGAGTGTATCTACCCCCCAAGAAATTGGGAGGAAGTCAGCGCCGGAACGAGGTGGTGATTAAAGACTCACCAAATACTCACGATGGCGACGCTAACGAAGCGTTGCGCCCATGGTCGAGTCGCCGAAACCAAAGGAATGATCGATCTGAAAGGAAAGATCAATATCAGCGCGAATGGCGAAGGAATAAAGAGGACGACTTACCAAGCATTCGGGATGATCCGAAAGCATCCCCGAAAGACCAGGACGAACGGGCGAAGTCGTTCAAACAATGGGACGACATCCAGAACACTTCCGCTGTAGAAGTACACTCAGTACTGGATAGAGTCAGTGACTAGTGTATTCCACACCTGTAGAAGTACACTGTAATGTATGAGTACAAGGTATGAAGTAACAATAGACGGATCTCACCTCAGTACTGGATAGAGTCAGTGACTGAGGTGTAGAGTCGCGTCGAGACGAAGATTATCTACGTGATTATGTAATATGGATCTAACCGAGTCCGTTTGTACCGTACGTGAATAATACAACACTCCCCCTCAAATGGAAGGGTGTAGTCCGAGTTCCTGAGCGAAATGCTTAGCTTTAATGCTCGGAAGAGCTTTAGTAAGAGTATCGGCAACCATGTCGTGCAAAGGGCAATAAAGAAAAATAGAACCGTCCTCAACAGTGAAATGAATAAAATGATAACGAATGTCAATGTGTTTCGTACGTGCATGATAGCTACCGTGGGTCAGCGCGATAGCGGATTGATTATCCCCGAAAAGGGTCGTCGGTTGTGTCAGCGGTCGGAACATCTCCCCAATAAGACGTCGGAGCCAAAGAGCTTCTTTTGCAGCGTGCGTTGCAGTGACATATTGGATTCGGCTGTCGAGAGAGTAATGAGCTCCTGTTTCTTCGAACCCCAGAGAATCGCCCCTCCGTCGACAAGGAAAGCGAAACCAGTGATGGCTCGTCGATGCTCCTGAGTAGCACCATCCGTGTCGACATACCCAACAAGGCCTTGGTCCCGCGTCCCAAAAGTCAATGCGAGCGATTTCGTACCGACCAGGTAACGATAAATTCACTTTACAGCCTCCCAATGGTCCCATCCAGGATTGGCGTTGAACTGGGAAACGAACGAAGTTGTGAACGCGATGTCCGGCCTAGTACCGGTAGCAAGGTGAATGAGAGAACCGACAGCTTGACAATACGGAATATTTCGCATACGAGCGATTTCGCTCGTGGTCTTTGGACACTGCGATTCTGACAATTGTACATGCGGGTCGAGAGGGATCGCGACGGGTTTCGCGTCGGCAAAGTTGTATTTGGTCAAGATCGCGTTGATGTAGGATTCCTGGGAGAGAGATATTGTACGCGCTTTTCGGTCGCGTGTAACCTTCATCCCCAGTAACCAGCTGATTGGTCCTAGGTCCGTGATCTTAAAACGTGTGCCGATTTCCTCTTTGAACGCTTTGATAATAGTCGGGCAACTTCCCGTGACCGTACAATCGTCAACATGCGAGGCGAGGATTAGGGTGTGGTTAGCTATCGTCGCAACGAATATTCCCCAGTCAGCCTCCATCCGTGTGAAGCCCAAATCGAGTAGCGTGTTGCATAATCGACGATACCACTTGAGTGCACCTTGCTTAGAACCGTAGATGGCGACGCAAAGTCTCGCGACTAAATCGCGACCTTGCTTATCGAAGCCGGGTGGGAGCTCCATGAAGATTACTTCATCTTCGTCAAGCTTCCCATTGAGGAATGCACTGTGAAAATCAAAGACGTCTATGTCCCAGTCCCGGCATGCCGCGATAGCCAGGATAAGCCGAAGTGAGGCGAGGCGTGCGACGGGCGCATAAGTTTCATCATAGTCGACACTGTACTGCTGGGTAAAACCGCGCGCGACTAGCCGCGCCTTGTATTTGTTGATTTCACCCGCTGAGTTCTTCTTTATCTTGAAGACCCACTTACAGCTTACAACGTTCGTGTTCTTGGGACGTTCGACCACATTTCAGGTATGTGCATCGTCTAGACTCTTCAATTCGGCATTGATTGCTTCCTCCCATCTGGGCCAATCTGGCCGCGTCTTGGCTTCATCGATGGTCACCGGTTCAAGGTCTTCAGCATCCGCACTTCCGGCCAACAGCGCAAACACAGCTGCTGTGTCATCAAGTTCCCACGCCGTCGAAGCGCACTCAACCGTGTCCTCAACGGTGCGCATTCCTTTAGGCAAGACTTGGTCACTTGTTCGTCCGTCGTGAGTCCCATCCCCGCTCCATAACATGCGGATATACGCCGAATCAAAGCGCTGACGACCCGAACGCCGTAGTGGCTCCCCACTTGGGTTCGGTTTCTCGGGATCACCACCAACATGGTCGGCAGAGCGTTGATCAGGTGCCGGGGCAGAAGGTGCATTGTTAGCCGTTTTAACGGGTGGTTCGTGCTGGACGTCATTGCCCTCAGTGTCCTCGAGACGAGTCGAAGCTGATTTGTCCCGGCGCTGGAAGGTGACATTGCACTCGATAACAACTGCGCGTCGATCCGGTAAGTAGATTCGGTGTCCTGTTGACTCTGAATCGTATCCGACCCAGTGACCTTCGACAGCGCGATCATCCAGCTTCGATCCGGAACGATCAAGGACCCAGCACTTCGCACCCCAGATCGGCAAGTCTCCAAGGTGAGGTTTCTTTCCATACAGCATCTCGTATGGCGTTTTGCCATCCAGCGCTCGAGTGGCTGACCTGTTCTTCACCCAGACAACGTGCAAAAGAGCTTCCCCCCACAGCATCTTCGGTAGCCCGCTCGCATGCAAGACAGTGCGTACACGTTCCACGAGAGTACGATTAAGTCGTTCCGCTACACCGTTATGCTGAGGTGTATCATGTGTGGTGAGTTTTCGTTCCGTCCCGCTATGTTTTAGATGACGAGAGAATTCGTCAGACAGATACTCCCCCCCACGATCGGAACGAAGCCGTTTGACAGAGACACCATGCTGTGTCTTCAGCCAAGACTCAAACTCCAGGTACGCTGAGAACGTGTCGGATTTCGTGAACAACAGGCTGATGCAAGTATAGCGAGTATGATCGTTTGTAAACGAGCAGTAATAGCTCCGTTTTCCGGGTGTTTGGACAGGTGACAGGCCCCATACGTCGGTATGCACCTCATCGCCAAGTGCTGCTGTACGACTTGACTCATGGATAGTTCCGATAGGTTTGCGTACTGCTTTCCCGTATTCGCAAGCAACGCACTGATCCATATCGGTGTGGTCTGGATGCAACGTAACGCCAGAGATCATCCCTTTCGCCATCATCTCGCGGATGGTAGGAGCACTGATGTGAGACAGATGGGCGTGAAGCTCCTTCATGGTAAGTTGTTCGTCTCCTCTTGCGGCTGCTACAGTTGGAACCTTGTAGATGTGCTGTGTACAATACAGACCGTTCGTGACGCTGACTTCCCCCAGAAGCTTTCTATGCGCATCGAAGATCTGACAACTGGATCCATCGAAGACCGCACGACACCCCGCTTGGGTGAGACGGCTAATCGATACCAGAGTAACACGCATACTCGGCGCATACAGAACATCTTTCAAGAGAATCCAGGTTCGAGAGGATCCGTTTGGGAGGTAGATGGGTAAGTCGCCTTTCCCGGTTGCATTGAAAGTGCCATTGTCGGCTCCCCGTATAGGCTTAGGTGGGATAGAAACGAAGTTGATGAAACGCTCTCGTGAGGGAGAAAGGTGTTGCGACGCTCCGCTATCGTATAACTCAGGGATGCTCGCTGTATCCATTCGTGCGAGAAGTGCTTCATTGTCCAGAGACGCGAGCCATGCGCAGTCAGGCTGATCTGCCGCATGCGCCGAGGCAGAGCCTTTCGCATCCTTCGAATCCTTGTCTTTGGATTTCTTCCCTCGTGGTTTCCATCCTTTGGGAGCTTGTCCAGCCTTTCCACCGCCGTCCTCCCAGCAATCGCTGCTCTTGTGTCCAGTCCATCCACAGTTGTGGCAGGTACCAAGAAACCTTTGGCGTGGTCCCTTTCCGCGCTTAGACGCATCTGCTCCGAAAGCGGCGTCCTCCGATGAGCCTTTGCCTTTGGACTTGCCACCGTCCTGAAGAGTAAGTCTATCGTACTCCTCTAAAACGATGTCCATCAGGTCGTCGGGCGTAATGGTTTTCTGTTGCAGACGCATGGTAGACGAAAGCGATGCTAGGCTGGGGTTATAGGAACGAGGAAGTGACGCATATATGATGTTAAAGAGGTCATCGTCAGACACTGGTCGTCCGATCGACGCGAGCTCTTCGCGCATCGCAATGATTCTGTCTATATGCGCACGCGCATCGCTGCCGTCCTTCAGCTTCAGCTCGCCCAATTGTCGGCGCATTTCTGCACCAACTACGATGGAGCGCTGCTCGAAGAGGGTGCTCAGTGTCGTAAAGTACTCGAAAGCACTCTTCTTGTTAACCAGGCGAATGAAGAGCAAGTTAGGAAGCGTAGTGGCGATTATATGCTGGACTTTCGCGTCTTTCTCGGTCCATGTCGTTAGGTTCTTGGTATATTCCGCGACCGCTTTCACCTCATCTGGAGTTTTCGCCGTCCACCCGCTCGGCTGTCCGACAGCTGGGTCTATGGGTTTAGGTATCGTGCCATGGAGGTACCCGCTAAGTCCTCAACTGGCCACGACAACCTGGAGTCGGACCTTCCAAGTGGCCCACTCCTTACCGGACGCGTCAAGCTTGGGTAGCTTGATCTCCTCGGATGATGTAGTACTCATTACGGTGAATATATGCGCATCGTTTATGAGGTTTTCTCGCGATTAGAGCGCAGGGCTCATAACCTGTAGAAGTACACTCAGTACTGGATAGAGTCAGTGACTAGTGTATTCCACACCTGTAGAAGTACACTGTAATGTATGAGTACAAGGTATGAAGTAACAATAGACGGATCTCACCTCAGTACTGGATAGAGTCAGTGACTGAGGTGTAGAGTCGCGTCGAGACAAAGATTATCTACGTGATTATGTAATACAGATCTAACCGAGTCCGTTTGTACCGTACGTGAATAATACAACATCCGCGCCATCCAAAGGCCGGGAAGTAAAGAATGATGTCAGCGACGAGCGATCGAAAATGATCGACTTACCTCATCAAGAAACAACGCCCTCGACAAGTGCGTCAAAGGATGCTCAACGTGCGCGCACCGATGTGCGCAATGATGAAGACGTAGAGATGATAGACATCTCTGAGAGGAAGTGGGGAGGGAATGACGAAAAAGGAAGGAGCGCGGAGTTTCCCGAAAGAGTTGATGGAAATAAACCCCATGCGAGTGTACAGCCTTCTAAGGAACATTCCAGAAACGTGGCAGTGCGACACACGGAGTTATCCGCTGCCACAAATCCTCGTGACGTGCTGACTAAGATACTCGGCACTAAGGTAGAACTGACCGTGGGAGAAATATTAGGTAACTCGCGGGAATTGACACAAGCGTTGGCCGATCAAATTAGATTTCGACAGGTGACATCGGCTAACGCCGCTTTACAAGCGTATCATGTCAGAATGAGCCAGGACCATGGGCCGTTACTGACAGTTCCTGTCCGCATAGCTAATAAAGTGTACAGTGCCATAGTAGACTCTGGTAGTGAAGTTAATATCATTACTAGGGAACTATGGGAGAAACTGCAAGTACCGATGGATATCGACGCTAGCTTAACACTCCATGATGCGAACGGAGGTAACGGTGAATTAAAAGGACTAATTCCCAATCTAGCTATTCAGATAGGAGGACTAACTACTCATAGTAACTTTTGGGTATCTACAGATTGTCCCCTCGACATACTACTCAGCCGCCCTTGGCAGTGGCAGAACTTTGTCTCCATTGACGAGAGATTAGATGGAACATACCTAAGATTTAGCTATGTTAACGGCAAAGATAATCGGACCATGGAAATTCTTGTACAGCCGTCGGCTGCCAAAAATGGCAGTGCGCCGAAAATAGGAGGGCGCAGCTCCACTTGATCTTATTTGGAAAAGGTAGTGAAGCCGGAGATCCGAAATGAACCAAATATGGAAGCGTGCCCGGAGCTTGAGGCGCAAGAAGATCACAGCCCGACTATAGTACAAAGAATATTTAATCATGAGTCCCCAGAGGGAGGGAATCTCTGGGGCACGATGCCGAAATATTCCTACCACCTAGCAGACGCTTATCAGACCATATTCCAACCCGAACCATCCCTCACGAGCTATGGGCAGTCCCCGCCCAAACTCGATAATGCACGACTCGGGACGCTTGCCTCGCCTGTGCACGCCCCGATCAATAATTGCCTAGCCGACGTCATTGTTTTAAACTCAGCGCAGTATGCTACACTGCGACCTATGCTGAATAATGTAGACAGCAATTACCAATTAGTCTACATACTTCCCATGGAATTACCCAAAGTGGACACGGAACCCAATAAGCGTCGGGTAAGTCTACCCACTGTGGCGCTACCCGACGACGCCCGAAAGATTACATCCCCTGTCCCCTACGCGATGTTTACCCGATTAGGTCATTGTACCGCTCCCTTCCTCCCCGGCTACCAAGCGCAGCTCGACTACCTCCTCGACCAGGAGAGCTGCGCACTGCCTCCTCCCATCCTCACCCCTCCTCCCCAACAAGACGATCCCTCTTCCCTCCTTTCCCTCCTCCATACAAGTGAATTGCGACGCGAGTTCAGTCGAGCCCGGGAAGAGAAGCAGATCGCCGATGAAGATGCCAACGATCGGCCGAGGAAGGTACCGGGTGAGAGAACGTTGGACTTAGGACTAACAAATATGCCGCCAACTACCTCCCCATCATTGGGGAGGTTCTTTCTTCTTACCCCGTCCAAGGAGGACGGGCACCTTACACCACGATCAGGGTACGTCGTCACCCCGACTCCATCACTGATTTTTATTACAGATCAGCAAGTCGTCGATGAAGATAATCGATCGGAGACCGGGAGTACCTCCTCCTCCTCGTCGACATGGAGCTCCGACCTATCCCAGTACCCATCGCCGCTTAGCAGAGACCTGGACCGCCCTAGGAAAATGTTTTTCAGCCGATCTAACCCTCTCATGGAGGGTATATTCGACCCCAATCAATTCCATACGCAGACGAGTCAGAGGTTTGGAGTCCTTCCCTTCGGGGAAGGACAGTTCAACGGAACTAACTCGTTCAAGATGAACGGGAATTATGGGACAACTTACTTCCAGCCGCCTTTCGAGTACAACCCAGATTATCACCCTTCCCCGCCCAAGGGAAAAATCGCATCGCCATACATTGACGCGGCGATATTCCATACAACAACTTTTTATCTATCGCTAAGGAGGTATCTGGAGAAAACCTGCAACTGGGACGGAGCGCCGAGGAGCGAGCAACTGATGCGTCACCCCCCTACAGTATATTTCGGCTGCACCCCATCCTACGAACTCCACGTCCTCCGCCTCCAGATTGACCGTCACCGCCATCTCGAAGACATGCGCCGTTTTCGCGCAGACGCTTATAGCGTCCTACATTCTATCCTAGCCGTACTAACTCTTCCTGCAGGCATACAACTGTCTGCAAGAGACCGCGGCAGTGATATTTATTGACGGCACTACCATTGCTCCCGCCTCGGTTCACTGAGGCGAGTTTTTCCAGCAACGCGCACCATCAGCCAATCCCCTCTTCACTCTCGAAGAGATCGGATTCCTCCGATCAGCAAGCGGAACGCTCCGTTTCATGGGTGAGACGGAACTAGCTGATCTTATTGATCAGATCTTACAGATCCCTCTCCCGGACGAAGACCTCGTCACCCAGCTCTTACACAACTTCCATCTCGACGATCCCAACTCCCTCGCCGGTCACCGCACAACAGAAGCGCAGTCGCTCTATCGCGACGCGCGCCGACTTCGTGCCAAACAAGAAGATTTCTATTGGCAACACGGCACCTCGGAGATCGTCGCGCCGCCGTCTGTCCCTCAGGGACTGATCGAGTATACCTCGATCCCCGTCTAGTGTTACTAACTATTGTTTCGTTTTACCTTTTTATGCTTATCATTCATAATTTTTGGAAAAACCAGCGTCTTCGACGCTTGATATGTGTTATCTTTTCTTCAGATAGTGAACTGAGACCCGAGCGCAGTCGCGCTCCAGGCTCGATCGTTTTGACAGTTCCGTGACATATCTTGACAGTTCTGTGACGTCCATTGACAGTCCCGTCCCCGAGACTGTATTATCAATTGTACTTCGTTTCTCTCGTCTGTTCGTCCCCTCCCGTGACCTCTATGACTATACTTTTAGTTCGTCGCTACCTATGTTTGATGGATACTTGTATGTACGAATAGTTACGATGTGCCGCACCCCAGACGCGCGCAAGTGTTTTGCACACTAGTGTAGCCCACAATCAAGTGTATTGTCAAGGGCAACGAGTTGTGACTGACACTAAGGTACATTAAATACAATATCCAAGGGACTAGGTATACAAAGTAGAGGCCGACACAGCCCGAGATGAATCACACAAAACAGACATTGTATCCGAAAGATTAGGACCCTGCTCCCAAATAGGAAAGACAAAACGCCGTTCCCAAATCAAGAAGGAACTTTGCAGCCTTGTCAAAGCTATGGATCAGCGGTCCCAAAATAGGATAGACACTCAGCAGACATGCTGATATTCATTTCGCTTATCAAGTTACGTCCTACCAGACTGTGCTCGCTTAAGGAATATGCCGAACACTTTAAGATCCTGACCAGATGGTTTATAAACCTGGCCTCGCCCTTAGCAACCGCGGGGTGGACTTTTCCCCTCCCCCCCACCATCGCTTGAGGCGCATAGGACCAGGTATGCCCCATCTACTCCACTCCTCACTGATTTACTAGAGAACCACCCACCCCTCCTAGACCCGCGCTCTACGTATGGGAGAGGCCGACTAGGACAAGCATCGCCAACCCCCTTGATTGGAACAGTCGGACATACAAGAGGTATGTTTTCGTAACTATGGTAGATAACAGTAACCCATCAGAACTTTCAGTGCGAGAGCGCCTGATCTGATGGTGGGGAAAGTGTCCATCCCCGCCTACTATAGCTATGAAGGACACCCTTACTGTATCGTTACCATATTCCTACATACCCCCTCTTGTATCCCCTTTACGACAACATGGAAAGTGTGAGCGAAACCCTGCCCGAATGAGTAGAGAAGTCAAACGGTTGACTGGCCATAAGAATAACCCAACTATAAAGTATTTCCGTTCCCTGTGGAAACCAGCTCCACACACAGAGAAAGCTATACGAGGACATAAACCAAGTCTTTAGGTAGACTATGGTACACGAATACACGATAACCTTGCCATCTAGTCATACGAGACAACGAGCGCAACCTCACTAAACTACGAAAGAGAATACATAGTTGTTGCTACGCTGGCAATAGCACGGAGCTAACACCACGAGTACAGTGAATACAACTGTGAATAGAAGGATTCCCTATTACGGTAAAACGGGAGTACTAGAGGTGTAGAGTATAGCTATTCGGCCTAGGCAGATCCCGTGTGATCCTAAGACCATATATAGGCATAGCTACGGACTACCATAGGAACTAGACTCTTACGTGTGACATCTAAGGGACAGATCTCACACCGTATTAGGACGACACGCCTAAGAAGGGCGTATTAGCTATTAGTAACTGCCTGCCTAACGAAGCAGCGGAACCATTAGGAGACATACACATCAAGGCGATGACTACCAAGGCAATATACGAAGAACATAGTATGGATCAGTACTTACCCAAGAATCTAGATGCAGAGTCTATAAGATTACTTACCCGATCAAGATCACACTCGTGTGTACAAACCTACGGAGCATATAAGAGGGTTGATCAACGCATCAAGCCAATCTCTACCGCAATTCCCCAGGAGTTTAAGGTCACCAGAACAATACCATACGATCCAATGATAACATTGGAACCCCTGAATGTACACTTTGGCCTACAGAGGCCCACTCGGAAGCTTACCCAGGCACGAATAGACAAGATATTGAAGGACATGGAATCCTATCAATTCTTGTGGCCTGAAGAACGCGATTTGTTTATCTATACGCTGATCAAGAATGAAGCAGCCATAGCCTTTGAAGATGAGGATAGGGGAACTCTTAAGGAAGAGTACTTTAGCCCCTACAAGATACCTCACGTACCGCATAAGCCATGGCAGGAGAAAGGCATACGACTTGCCCCTGAATTGCGACAACGAATCATAGATCTGCTGCAACTTAAGATAAGAGCAGGAGTCTATGAATACTGCCAATCCCCCTACAGATCACGATGGTTCTGTACGTGGAATGAAGAGAAGCAGAAACTAAGAATAGTACATGATCTGCAACCACTAAATGCAGTTAGCATCAAGGAATCATCAATCCCCCCTCACCTGGATCAATTTGTAGACCAGTTCTTGGGAGGAAAGTGCTTTACAGTCCTAGACCTATATTGGGGCTTTGATGCAAGAAAGATGGATCAAGCTAGTCGCGACATGACAGCCTTCCAAACCCCACTAGGACTACTACAGATAACCTCATTACCCACTGGATACACCAATTCACCCTCAGAATTTCAAGAATGCATGGTGTTTATATTCCAAGATGAAATCGCCAAGCAAGTAATGAATGTATTCATTGACGATGCACCAATACGAGGACCACTTACCACCTATCCTGATAAGGATGGGAACCCTGCAGTTCTATCAGAAAGACCAGGAATACGACAATATATCTGGAACATGCAGAAGACTTGAATCGAATCTTATCGATTGGCAGAAGCTGGAGGAACCTTCAATGGAAAGAAGCTTCAAATCTGCCAACCCAAGTAGTAATACTTGGCCAGAATGTAGGAATCAATGGAAGAGAACCTGACGTACAACGCGTAAA